>JAJPUD010004408.1:165787-198753 GCA_023553655.1 Myrmecobius fasciatus | reverse complement strand
AAAAAAAAAAGAAACAATATTTGACAGAATGTCCCATGTTGTCTTTGTTCAAAATGAACAGATAGGGGTTGAGAGATTATATAATTAGGTGGATTCCAAATTAGTTAAATCTATAAACTAAACTAGGAATCATAAATGAATGCATGTCAGCTTAGGGGAATCAGGGCTCCAGTGTAGTTCCCTAGATGTCTGTCCTTGTTGCTGTAGTGTTCAGCACTTTCCAATCTGTAATCAATGGCAGATTTCTCAGATTTGAAGGACACAAAACTGAAAAAGAGTTGGCCACCATGTTGGATGAGAGTTTCATGATCTCAAAAGAGTTTAACAGGCATGAATATGAGGAGTACAACAGGATACAATTTAATATGAATAAATACATAGTTACAAATGAGCCTTAAAAAATCAAAATAAAAAGAATAAGATGGGAAGGCAAATAGACAACACTTCTTTTTTAAAAAACTGGTTTTAATTGCTATAGAATTAATAGCGTTAACAATATAACATAAATAATTACTTCTTTGTTCAGTCTTGGATACAACATTTCAAGATAGTTTTAGACTCTCTTTAGACATGCAGAAGGTAATCAGAATAGTGAAAGTAATGGATTCCTATGCCACATGAAGATCAATTCAGTATATTCAGATGATTTTTGTCTGAAGATGAGAAGACTTGGGGAGGAGATGAGAGCCGTTTTCAAATATTTGAAGGGTGATCATGTGAGAGAAGAATTTCATTTTCTTTCCTGTTTGGTCCCAGAAGGCAGAACAAGGAACACTATGTGGAAAATGTAGAGAGGCTCATTTCAGTTTGCTCTCAGGAAAATTCTCCCAACAATATAAGATATCCGAAGTGGAATGGGCTGTTTTGGGAATTAAAGTCTCTCTTCCCCAGAAGATGTCAAATAGAGGTGAGATGATCTCAAGTATATATTGTAAAGGGAATTCTTTCTGGTTGAACTAAATAGTGTTTGGAGTTCATTTTAGCTCCAAAATAGGATTATGCAATTATCTTGTTTCTTCTTTAGGTTCTAGTAAATGGCATAGTAATAAATATTTGTTGAATGAATGAGAAACAAATATTATACTGACATGCCTTAGAGACTGTATTCTCTGATATTGTTTATTTCTTTTGATTAAACCTTTTATTGTACTTAATTTGTGTGTGAATTAGATTGTATAAAACATGAGGGCAGGGACTGTATTGTTTTTCATCTTTGTATCCCTTATATCCAATATAAACAGTAGATACTACTAAAGAATTAAAAAAAACCCACTAATGTTGTCTATTCCATATTCTTTTGTTTAAAAATAGCAGTTTTATGATCATTCTTATGCCTTTTTAACTTTGTTCCAGCTATTGTAGTTTCAAGGCATACTTTAAGTACTGATTTTGTTTTCCTAAAATAAGCAAAAAATTAGGACACCTCAAGGCAGGCAAATTCATTGCTGAAAATTGCTGCTGAGCCCTCTTGTAGCTGAGCCCCCCCCTTTTTTTAACCAGGGCCATAATTATAGCCATTGCACAGCTCTTTTATTCTTCTCTCCTGACTTGTTCTATTCTCTCATACTGTTGGGCAGTTGCTCAGGGATATTGCTTTCAGAGGATTTTCATTAGATAGGATGTCTTACACTGGAAGTAGAGAATTTTTTAAATGCTCTTCTCTCCATACATAATTATGCCCTCAATCTTCCTCCCACCCTTTACTTTATGCTAAGTGTACTATAAAAAAAACAAAAACAAAAACAAAAACAAAAAACAAAAAAAACCCATTTTCTTTGGAAAATAGTTAAGCTAAAGACATTAGTGAACTCTTAATTATGCATATTAATAGAGAGTAACAGAGGTTTTAAAAAAATATCTAATCCCCAAGCCCATAAATTAATGTTTGAATACATGATTTAATTGCTAACAGATTTTTTCTTCCAATTACATTTTTAGGCGAATATTTAAGTATATTTCAAACATTTGTGGAACAGCATGAAGGGAATGCCAGACTTTGAGTCTCAAACTTTAAATCTGCTATTGAGAAGCTATGTTATCTTAGATAAGTCCTTCAACTTTTCTGATTGTCCATTTCTTCTTCCCCATCTGCTTATGAGGGGGTTTGACTAGCTAATCAGCTAATACTTTACATTTATGTAAGGGTTCATAGATTTAAAATGGTTCCCAAGTCTTTGGTCTATAAAATAATAGAAGGCAGTGGGGAGAATGAGGTGGCCTTGGAATCAGAAGGACCTATGTTCAATGGCTGCCCATTCTTTGCCTGTTCTCCAGAGTAAGTCACTTGGACTCTTAGTGCTTCCAACAGCGCTCTAAAACTACACAGCAGAACAATTTGGTATGAGTGAGAATTGTTTCCTCATGTGGAATTCCCTTCACCAATGAAGTCATGGAATAAGGCCCCCAAAATGATCAAAAGTATCATTTAATCTGGTGCAATATATTTCTCACCCTAATTTTATATGTGACTTTCAGAAAACTGAAATGAATCATCCTAGATCATACAGCTAATTTGTGGCAACTTTAGGATTCGAACCTGGGCATTCTAACCGATTTCAGGGTTTGTGGAATAACCTGATGAAGTATGAAGAGCACTGACTTTGGAGTTAAAGACCTGACTATGACTTTGCCAAGTCACTCTGTTTTTCATCTATAAAATGAGAGGATTGGACTAGATGACTTCTACATTTCTTCTAGTTTTTATCATGATACTATGATTAACCATTCTACTTCTTTTATTGATTCTCACAGCAATGTTATGAGGCATCAGACTAGATAGTATAATTTCCATTTTACAGGTGAAGAAACAGAAACATAGAGACATTAACAAATTTGCAAGGCTGCTAGTTACATAGATTTTAAGTAGAAGAGTCATTCTTTGAACCCAGTTCTTCTGGAATCCCAAGTCCAGTGTTCTTTCCTTCCCTTACCACATCTACATCATGAGAAATGAATTGTGAGCACTGGGAGATCAAACTCTTCTCACCATGACCTCCTTTCAAGTAAGCCAGGTTAGCAATCACTAGACTTGGTCTCATGAGGAAGCAGATTGAGTGACTCATTTTGAGGACTCATAGACTTTTTTTTCCTTGTTGACTGGTTACTGAAATCATATTTTTGGAGCACATTTATTTCTAATTGTCCATTGATCCTCATGTAAATGTAAATACCCTTATGAAGGGCTATGCTTTGAGATAAGGGCTCTTAATCTGGGGTCTGTGAACTTGGATGATGAAACGATCATCTTAATTTCAATAAAATTAATATCCTATATATTTTATTTTATGCAGCAGATATCAAAGAAATCAAAAAGTAAAGAATATCTGCTTTAAGTCATCATTGTCTCCCCTATGTTAGACTAGATCAGATCCAATGATCCTTCCAATTCTAATGTACTGTGCTTATGCCTGTCCCTTATTCTTCATAGAAAATGATTTTTATAACCATTCTCAAGAAAAAATGGTCAGGAAGGAGAGAACATTAGCACTTGAAGTAATAGGAAAGCAATACAGAGAAGGAAGGGGGATATAGAATTCAGATGTGATTCCAAATTTTTTTTTTCTGAAGGCCTTCTCCATGTTTCCCTGAGTACCTGAAGATGGCACTGTTCAGGAATAGTGCTTGTGATCCTTTGAGAAGCCTATAGTCTTATCATGTTTGATGGAGTTGCCTGGGCCTCAAGATTTGTTGTGATTCTGGGAGAATGACTTTGAGTTCTCCAAGCCTTTTATTGTCACATCTGACAGTGCATCTGTGTGAGTATATATTTTGCTCACTGTCTTACTTTAGGTCATGCTGAGTAACTTTGGATGTTCCATAGGGCTCCGTTTTGTAGGATGTATCTGGGGCTCCATTCTCTTCTCCTTCTTTATTAATTTATTTGGTGATCTCATCATCTTCTATTAGTAACAGTTGTTACTTGCATGCTGTTGATTTTCTGAGCCTTATCCCCCCCTCTAACCTATCAACCTTCAGACTTGCATCATTTGCAAATCTTGAACTGGATGCTTGGCAGACATCTTAAACTCACCACATCACAAAAACCTTCCCTTTTTCTAGCTTCCCTACTACTGTTGATGGTATTCTCTGAGGCATAAAGACTCCCACCCTAGGTGTCATCCTGGATTCTTCCCTATAATAACCCCCCCTCCTTAAAAGAGTTTAAGGATGTTAAAATATTATAAATCTCAAGTTGAAAATTTGTTTGAGAGCCTATAGGTTTTATTCTTTTTGTGATGAAGGGCATGACCATTTATGAATGCCAAAGCCATTCAGAGGTAGTAGGAGAAGCCCCCTTTTCAGTTTCCCTATATTTAACAGCTTGTCAAAATCTTTCTGACCTCCAATCTGTGACTTAGGAATGGGAGCAAGGGAGACTCTCTTTTTCCAGTCAATCATTAAAAAACAAACCCCAAACCTACCACAATGTATAAGCAGTGGATGATAGCCTATCATATGTTGTCCTCTTCCTCTTTGTACCTGTCTTTGGGGAGTACATGAGGGGTGAGGGGAGGGCTAAGGCTGTCAATTGTTACTTGAAAACAATTTTTGAATCTTTTTCTAACTGTGAAATGTGTCAGCTGGGGAGCGTGTAATCTCTTCTTTTACAACGCTGTGTGTGTGCCATTTAAGATAATAATGAAAGACACAAAGAGGAGGGGGAGAGAGGGGACTTTGTTTTCCATTCCTAGTGCCTAATGAGAAATGGAAAAAAGCCTCCCTTTCCCTAATTTTTCAGTCCAAGGTTCCCCCTCACCTTCCTTTCTTCCTCTCCTACCTACAATTTTGCTCTAAAAGAAACTGCAGTATAATTATTTCATTCAGAAAGTATAGAAAATGTTCATCTAATTTTCTTTGAGAAATTCTAACCACCCCAGATACAATAACCATCATAATTAACATTATGCATTGTACTATTAGAAAGACTACTACAGGATTGTTGATGGACTCTGTCATCTAAGGATTATCTTGGCACCATAGCTTGCATAAATGGATATAATGCAGTGAAAAGAGCTTGAATTCTGGGATTGAGTGGGTCTAGCTTCAAATTCCATCTCTAGTGTTGACTATCTGTAGTCTTGGACAAGTCAGTTAAACAATATGGTCTCAATTTCCTCATTTGTAAAATGAAGGGTTTGGCTTAAATAGCCTATGATGTCCATTCAAGTTCTAGATCTGTGCCCCAATGAAGGATGAAAAAGTTTGTTAAAAGACTGACTATGAGAGAGTATATTTTTTTCACAAGAGTAATTTTAAAAATATATATAATCTGTGATTTCATAGTTACAGGAAATTCTATCTGTATATCTACCAGTATAAATGAATGTCTACTCAATGACCTATAGTTTTGGAAAGTCGACTGAGAGAGTGTGTCCAGAATCATATAGACAGTAAGTGTAGGAGATAGAATTTGAACTTGTCTTCTTGACTCAGAGGTCAACTGTCTATTCACTATTCTACCCTGACTCTTTGCCAGAACAAACCATCTATAAAAGGCATGGAGCAGAGGGCTGTCTGGTTGGGCAGACCCTAAAGTAATATTAATAACAAAAGTCATAGTTTACAATCTTACAGAACTTACACTTTTGAAAATTATACTTTCATATTTATTATTCCATGCCAGTTTTATAACCCTAAGAGGCCAGAAGGATAGGTATTGTTATTTCCATTTGACCAACAAAATGGAATCTCAGAAAAATATACCATCATGCCTATGATCACAAAGCCTGGGTGTCAGATAACTAAATAACTACTCCTGACTCCCTGTCTAATGTTCTTTTTATACTACCAAGCAAATACATTAAAGACATTTCAATATTAGCCTAAGAAAAATGTAATCAGAAAGGCAAAATCTGTTAGAAATTACCTAGCATATTATAAACATTAATATACTTTTTAGTATTATTCATTTTGAATCATTAGTTCTCTCCATTAATAAATATAATTAAGAATTAATTAATTAGTTACTGAGAAAGCCAGGACTAGAAGCTAATTTTCCTGACACTGAGTCCATTTATGTTTTCATTACATCATTATTGGGGTCCTTGAGACAACTCTTGTTGGGGTGAGAAAAGTAGTACCTGGCACATAGTAAGCATTTAATAAATAGTAATTGATTGATGGAGAACAGAGGGGATCTAGGCACAATCCCAAAGAGACAGGGACAGAGATGTGCAGATGGGACATGGTTTCATCTCTTTAGCATGCAGATTTAGGAGTCACATGTATACAGATGCTAATTGGAGACATGGGAGTTGATGAAATCAAAAGGATAAGAATATAAATAGAAAAGAGAGTCCAAGGATAGTTCAGAGGTATGCCCAAGCAAAGAAGATGGAACATGGATGATGATCCCATAAAAAAAAACACCTGAAAAATATCAGTCAGTAGGAAGAGCAGTGTCATAAGTACTCTGAGAAGAGAGAGATTCAGTAGAAGAGGGTGGTCAATAGTGTCAATTGTGGCAGAGTGGTTTAGTAGGAATGAGAAAAAGTTGTTGAGTTTTGCATTTAAGAGATTCTTAGAGAGAAGTTTCAGTCAAGTGGTATGTCCAGACAACAGATTGTAAGGGGATGAGAAAGGAGTGGGATGTTGGGAAGTGGATTGGGAAAATATAGACAGCTTCTTCTAGAAATATGGCAGTTAAAGGAAAGAATTAGCAAGTTCAAGTGAAGACACTTTGTTTTGTTTTAAGGATGGAGGAGTAGGAGTATGTTTGTAGAATTAAAGAAGAAACCAGTAGATAAAGAGAAATTGAAAACTAGAAAGAGATGAGATTATTTGAAGGGGCAAGTTCTTGAAAAAATTGGAAAGGAATGGAATAAAGGGCTGACTTAGAAGGGTTGATCATTTTAAGATGGACAATTACTTCTTACTGTAACACTGAAGAAAAGGAGGAGAAAATTGGGATGAAATGGGTTGATATAATTGAATATATAGAATTGCTAAGAAGAAGGAACTCACAGTGAGAAGTTCTGGAATTGAAACTGTGAGAAGTGTTGTATAAAATCAATCAGGGAGACATAAAGAATGGCTATGCATCAAGAAGGGCACAGTCCAGATTAAATAACAGTTATTTATTAGTGAAATTTGTATCTGGTGCTTTCCAATTTGCACCCCGTCATCCTTCCTTTCAACTGCTCTCTTTTTTCCCCACTTGGAATCTTCCTCCAGTTGCCCAGATGTTGTCCCTGAACCCTCCTCTGCAGTAACCACTCAGGATTGCCTTCCAGATACTGTTCCTATCTTAGAACTCTCTGTCCTTATTTCACCCACAATATATATTATGTCATATTCCTCCAGGGAATTGCTCCAAACCCCAAGAGTTCAATGGAAGGAGAAACCATGTTCAACTTGTGTAGGACAGAGAAGATTTCTTGATGTAAGTAGCATTTAAAGAGTAGTCTGTTTTTAAAAGAATGTGGGCCTGAAATTAGAAGGATTCATTTCTAACACTGGCTCTGATATTAGCTATATGACTCTAGGCAATTCCTGTAATATTTCAGCTTCAATTTCCATAAAATTGGAATAACAATGCTTCCCTTACTGTTGTGATTAAAATGCTTTGTAAGCCTTAAAGCACAATAGAAATGTGAGTTATTATTACTTAATAATAATATTTGAAGAAGGGGTAAAATACTAATAAATGGGAATGGGAGGGCATGAGAAGGGAAAACATTCTAGAAAACAATCAATACATATTTATTAAGCAACTATTATGTGCCAAGCACTGTACTAAGTACTGGGGTACAGAAAGAGGCAATGGATAATCCCTACTTTCAAGGAGCTTATGATTTAACAGAAGAGGTAACATGCAAACAAATATATACACAGCAATCTAGATACAGAATAAATAGGAAACAATTAAGAAAGAAAGGGCATTAGAGTGAAGAGGTAACAGAAAAGGCTTTCTATAGGCTGGGAGATTTTAGTTGACACTTAAAGGAAATTAGGAAAGTCGGTAGTTGAAGTATAGGAGGAAGAACTTTCCAAACATGGAGAACAGGCAGATAGAATGCCCAGAGCTGAGAGATGAAATGTCTTGTTTGTGGAACAGCTAAGAGGACAGTATCACTGGATGGAAGAGTTCATATTAGGGAGTAAGGTTTAAGAAGACTGCAAAAAAAAAATAGGAGGGGACTATGCTATGAAGAACTTGGAATGCCAAGCAGACCATTTTGTATCTGCTCTTGGAGAAGTTAGGAAGCCATGGAGTTTTTTAAGTAAAATGATCCAAAGCTCAGAGAAGGAAAGGAATGAGAAAAGCTGGGAAAAAGTCAAATAGCATAATTTTGGTGCCAAATAGATTTAGAGGTTTCATGTTGGAATACTGTGACAAAAAATATTAAAATGTAGATTAGTGCCATATTGTGTTGAGTCTTAAGTGTCAAAATGGGGAGTTTGAGTTTTTATTTGGTAGGTACTGTTATTTGAATAGCCAAGACATACAATAAATAAAGCAAAGTTATAGAAGAGCCAAATGAAAAAGAAAGCTTAGACATAAACTGCCAGTGTCCTTGGGCAGATGTTCCATTTTAAAGACTATCATGGGCTAAGTGGCAACATGTGGCAGCTAGGTGGTGCCATGGATACAGTACCAGTACCAGGAAGACCCAGGTTTAAATCGAACCTCTGATACTTACTAGCAACGTGACCCTATTTGCCTCAGTCTCTTGATCTTTAAAAATAAGCTAGAGAAAAAAATTGCAAGCCATTCCAGTATTTGTGCCAAAATAATCCTCAATGGGGTCACTTAGTGTTAGACATGACTGAAACAACTCAACACCAAGAAAGTGGCAGCATAGTGTAGTAGCTAGAGCCAGCCTTGAAGTCAGAAAGATTTGAATATAAAGTCTTCCTTAGTTAGATGCGTTCTAGTTCTAAAACTCAGAGAATATCATTCAAACCCTCTCAGCCTCAGTTTCCTCATCTGTAAATTGAGAAATGCAATGATATTTAAGGTCCTTTCTACTTGAAAATTTTATGATCCTCTAGCACATATATCCTTGGGCACGCCCAGGCAGCTCCAGGCAACAGTTTAAGATGATAAATAGCAGATTATTTGATCAGTTGAATCAATGGGGGAAATTTCTTTAATATTTCAAAGATAATAACCAGGAATCTAGACCACTCCTTTGTAGTACAAAGTTTGTACTTAACTTTCAAACATTCACACCACTATTATCACACCAAAACATGTAGAACTAGGCACCTGTTAAAAATTGGAGTTTTGTAAGAACTGATATAAATAAACCATGTTCATCTTCCTAACTCTATCTAGTGAGTCAGTTTATTCTCCTCTTTTGCCCATATTTCTATCCCCCTCTTCTGTTTCACAGGAACAAGCATGCTATTAAAATAGCTCCTGCCAAAAAGAAGATTGATTTATAATAAAAGGGTTATTTAAGATTGTTTTAGATAACTTTATCATACATTGGGGTAGAATTAGATCTAGTAGAGACCTCAGTGTTCACCTAGTCTAACACTCTTCACTTTACAAATGAAAGAACTGAAGCTCAGAGAGAAGGAACTTGTCCAAACTCAAGAAGTGACTGAACCAGAACTTGGGCTTCCTTTGACCACAAACCCAGTATCCTTTTAATGGCACCAAGCAGAGACACTTGCAGCTCTCCAGACACCTGACTTGGAATACCGTTTTCACATGCTACACTCCCTTCCTCCCACCTGCTATGAAACTGCTCCACCATCTTTAAAGTCTTTGAAGTTGCTTCCCATGAACTCTCTGCCTCCCTCCTCTCTCTTCTCATTAAACCTGTTTTTCTTCAAGCACCAGCATTAAAGATAAATAACATGATTTCTTATTCCATTTTATTGTTTCTTCTGTTTTGGGTAATTATTAGTGTCCTAACATTGCAGTTTCCTACTATTTTTCATTGCAAATGTATTTTATTTCTGCTACATTATGAGTTAAATAGGCTTCTATGGGCTGGCCTAGGAACCAATCACTATTTATAACAGTGTTTTTGTAAGGAACTAAGTTTCAAGTTCCAATGACAAATTTATCACTTAACTTTAGTACAGCCCATGTATGAGTTGAGTGTCTTATACAATCACTGCCTTTGATTGGGAAGGAAGGATATACATATGTGTCTATTTATATAAGAATAATACTAGGAGGAGGGTCAGAGAGAGAAAAGGAGGGAGTGAAAAGATGAGAGGAGAATTCTAGAAGGAAAGGAAAGTATGATCCCAGGCTCAGAGAGGTAAAAACTGAAGAAGGAGGAAGAGAGGGAGAGGCAGAAGCAGAGGCAGAAGCAAAAGCAGAATGGCAAAATCTTTAGAGATCTTGCCTTAGAAATTAGAAATTGGTTTGACACAAACTTTTGACATATGTGTGTGTGACCTTAGATAAGTCATTTTGTGGCTGAATGCCCTAGGTGATTCTAAGACTATAAATTGCAAAAGCAATCCCTATCTGCATTGGTAAAGGAAATTCCTCACAGAGAAGTTCCCTTCACCAATGAAATCAAAGGTTTGTTTACACATATGTACATATATACATTATATTAGCTATTATAAGGAAAACATATCTAGATCTATAGATCTATATCTACCTACCGAAATCTATATATCTGTGTCTATCTATCATCTGTATCTATCTAGCCATAAGTATATATCTATATGTAGGCAGAGATAGGGATATATATTGATTGATAGATAGATAGATAGATAGATAGATAGATAGATAGATAGATAGATAGATAGATAGATGGATGGACAGATAGATGTGACTAATCTAGAGCTTCAGATTATGGGAGTAGTGAAAGGATGTTAGAGAAGTAGAGTCAGGGCTGGAATGTGATTTAGGATCATAGCAACTTAAAGTTAGAAAGGATCTAACCTTAGTAAACTAGTTGTCTGATTCAGAAGTGTCAAACTATAGCCCTCCTCCAAAACTAAAACTAGATTAATATGTAATCTGGAAATCTTTAATTAAATAAATAAAAATACTACATGACACAATGCTAATTTGTGACTTGCAACATGTAGGGTTCAATTTCTCTTTGAGTTTGGTACCACTGACTGGACTAACATTCAAAGACTAACAGGAGTTCTTGAACTTAATTCCATGGACAGTGGAGAACCCCAAGTTGAAGATTTTTTTAAAGGTTAGTGATACATAATGATAAAACAAAATCATGGGAAATGCTTAGTAAAACCTATAACAACTCAAAACAATCTTGTAGATGAGAAAATACAAGTACTATTCCTACTTTACAAGTGAAGAAAGTAAGATTCAAGGAATCCTAAACTAAGTGTTTGGCTGAGATTACATTGATAACAAGTATAGAATAAGGTCTCCTTATTCTAATGTGATTGGAAGTGATCTTTCTGAATCACTTTTCAGTCTTAGGGAGAACTTAAAAGATTCATAGGATCATGGGTCTATAATTAGAGGGAACCTGAGAACTCATCTAGTTGAGCCCTTTCAGTTAAATGATTTGCTCAATATCACATAAGGAGTAAATGTGGGAGGCAGGATTTGAATCCATATACTTATTCGGACTTCAGAACTACCCCAGAGCTGTTTTCTACTTAACCCATAGAAACGACATTCATACCTTCATCCCCAACTGGACAGCTCCTCAGGTATTATTTATGTGCTCTCACTGATCAGTAAGCAAACAGTGGGGTTTCAAGTTTGTTTTTTTTCTATGCTAATTCTTCAATTTCCCTTGAACTGCTCCCCTGCTTTCTTCTTTAGCCATTTTGGATGAATTACTTCTTTTTCCTTTGACATTGAAGTTAGGGGTGGACAACATCTTCCCATCTCTTCTGAAGGACTCAGAAAGAGACAAACCACAAAATCCAGTCTGGATCTTCATCCTGACTCTGGGGACTGACAAGAGAAACTAAAATCAGAAAGGCAAGTCACTAGAGCTTCAGTGTCCCCAGGGTTTGCTGAGGCAGGAAAACACAAGTGGCAAGGGAATAAGGATAGCTCCAAGATAGGAATCATCCATTCAAACACAGGACTATAGCGTGCTTATATGTGACAGCTGCAAAAAGAGAGAAAAGGCATGGGTTTGTACTTCAGCATTGACGTTATGATGTTTGCTTCAAAAATGGTAATGAAGAAAAGGTTTAGATAATCCCTAGAAACAATCTCCTTCTACAAAGTGCAAGCCTCCAAGCTGAAGCCGACCAAATAACTAAATTACACAGTAACAATATCACTTAGAAAAAGAGAGAGATAAACACTTCTGATCAGAGTGTAAGTGATATGACAGGGAGAATGTCAGCTATAAACCAGTGAGGTCTGAAAGGGCAAAGGAACTCTTCAGATAAAAGCACTGAATGAGGGTTCCTTACAGGGACTGAGCTACAGGGAAGTGTGCCCTGTCAACAGCTGTGGCCGTGGGCAAGGCAAGATTTCCCATACAAAACAGGATGTAGTCAGGGATAAAAATCCATTTCTCAGCTTTGTACTCTGGGCAGACCAAGAGACACTGGGCCTTGTTAGTTTGCCTACTCCTGTGGTCCTGAGATGGACAGGGAATAGGAAAAGATCATCTTTCTATTTCTCACCTTCAATTTTATCTCCATACTTTCTGCCCCTCCTGGGGTGGGAGGATGGGAGAGGGTTGTTAACCCTGCATTGTGACATTTGTTACAAAGAAATGGGAAATTCAGAGTGAACCCTATTCTAGAATTCCTAGGCCAGCCTGGACTTGAAATTATTTCAGATACAGCAAAAGAATACACAGCCATTCATATGGAGCAAAATAACACTGGCACTTCTTCAAATGACTGGTTGAAAGGGAAGTCATTAGGTTAGATAGCTTATTCTGGGAACTTGTATGAGGTGAAATCATAGTGTAGGTATCTCTCCCCCCATATTTGACATCCCCATAATAGCTATTTCAAGTTCAAGATATTCCATGGGTCCTTATCCACTCTAAATGATAACTTCCAAGCTCAGTTGCTAATGTTCTCTTTTACTTTAGTTACCCTGAGCACACAATTAGTTTAAATCAAAGGATTTTGATGAAATAACATAAGAAGATACGCAATAGAGTATTCTCACACAAACATAGGACACAGCCTCCCATAAATATAGCAACAATCAGTGGAGGAAACGGAGACACAAAGGGATAATTGTGAAGGTGTGTCTGACATCTCCAATATTTGAGGAAACCTATCTTCTGATGACAATATGAAGCTCTCACTATCTAGGCTTTCTATTTGGGTAAGACATATCTTCTGAACAATTGTTTTTCAGAGCTCCCTGGACCTATTTCTGGAAGGGTACTTTGTTTCATGGGGATTTCTATATGATGGGAACAATCTGGGAACATTACTTCTCTGGTCTTAGAGTTGTTATCATACATTCATCTTATCAAGGCCAGCCCAGTTATTTTAGCGTCAGACTGCTAAGATAGAATTGGCTAAAACCTTTCTTTGTTAAGGGCATGCTGACAACCCTTTGTCATAGTCACCACATTCAACCAACAAGAGCCAAGCAGAGTACTCTCAGGATAATATTAGATCTTTTTCTTCTTTTCTTTTTAACACTTTCATCTAGGCAAAGAATCTTCTGTTAAAGGGAACCATCTTTCTTAAAGTTTATACAATTTCAACTTCACACACTTCTAAGATCTTCTCTGGATTATCTACAAAGGGTTTAAAAGAAAATGAGTAGGAAGTGGAACACCAGAAGGGTTTAGAAGAAAATGAGTAGGAAGTGGAACACCAGGTAGCTTTCTAAAGAAGTTTAAATATGAAGTGAAGCAAAGATATATAATAATAGTTATTGGGAATACTAGGTGCAAGTGAGGTTTTTTTAACTGTTGTTAAATTGTCGTTGTTGTTTGTTGTGCTGTTGTTGTGTGTGCGTGTATATATAATATATACTTTTTGTCTTATATTTAATATATATGTAATATTATTATGTAATTGTGTGCATATGTGATATTACATATATGTGATGTTACACATATACGTATATGTGATATTGCATATATATATATTAAAGATAAGACAAAAAGTGGAAATCATATTAGGGGAAATCTGTTGGAGCAGGAAAGAACGGCTTAAAAATTCATGGCAAGAAACTGGCTTTGTCAAGAAACAAAGACATATCTTCATTTGATGCTGGAGCAAAGGAGACACTGTGGTAAAAGTATCTGTAAACATGAGTTTAGAAGAGTTGAAAAGTGGCCCTTGGGGTATAGTCAATATCCCAACTTAAGACCTCAGCAAAAGAGATGGGAGAAAAATTGCTAAGGGAACTTTGAAAAGAGATGAAAAAATTGGACCAGCATTATGGAGAGTGGGTTAACATTTCAAATAGGAAAGCATAGAATGATTGTCTTGCTGTACTGAGGGCCCAGTTGAGATTAAATAGCTAAATGTGTACCTTCTATGAGAAGCATGTTTTTGTATCACTTCCATCTCTATTCATCAGCACATGGATAGGAGCAAAGAAAGGATCTGGGTTAGAGTAATCAATAGTTGGAGTTTAATAAGGCATGAATAGTAATAGGACAAAGGGGGAAAGGATTCAAAGACAGAAGATAGTTACTGGTTGAATTGGTTCACCAAAGAGTTGAAATGGGGAAGAGAAAAATGTGTAGTCACTGAATGGAAAATTAGGATAAGAACTAAGGAATAGAGGTGTTGGAAGTCACAGTGAGGAAGAGGAACAAGTTAGAGGTTATAAGTCATAGGTAAAAGAGAAATAATACTAGATAAAAAATTTCAGAGTTCATGAACATGTAAGTGGAATATTGATGGTTGATGGTGATTTGAGAATGACTATTTCTATAGCTGCCTGATGTGAAGTAGAGGAGTAGGAGATGAGGACTGAATAATTTGTGGACCCAAGAAGTCAAAGCACCTGAGAAAGTATATATGTAGCAGACCCCTAAAATGAGGCAGGAGTTGAAGTGAAGAGAAAGAAAGTGAAGTGAGCACCAAACTCATTAAGTAAAGAGAATTTTGGATTTTATAGATAATAGCCATCAGATTCTGCATTGAATGTTAAATCTGGATAGCACAAAACTCAAATAAGGAGAGATTCCTGAGTAATGATAATAGGAGTATTTGGAAATGGCAAGAAAAGCAAATGAAAAATCCAAATCCTCCTAAGTGAAAATGTAGTCACTTCTAGAAAGGGTGATGAATGAAACATTGACATAAAGAGGGAGCTAGTTCTCAGTGAGTGTAAAATTACAGAAAGAATGAAAAAGGAAGACTTTTAAGATGAAATAAAGTGTATTCATAGAACAGAAATTCAGGAGGAGAAAACAGATCTGGAATGGATCATTATCTCTTCCACAAACTCACCATTCTCAGTTTTTCCATTTCTATCAAAAGTTTGAATTCTTTTAGTCTCCCAGACTCAGAATCTTGGTTTTATCCCTTGACTCCTCCCTTGCCCTCACCTCACATATCTAATCAATTGACATTTTTACTTTCACAATATTGCTTACCTTCAATCCCTTCCTTCTATTTACACAGCTATTAGCTTAGTTGAGACCCACTTCAAGTCTCACTTATATTACTGCAATGATTTCATAATTGATCTCCTTGCGTCAAACCTCTCCTCCTTAATTACATCTTCCACATTGCTGCTAAAGTGGTTTTCCTCAAATGCATATCTGGCCATGTCATGCCCTTCAACAACCAGTTTCAGTGCATAAAGAATGAAACAAAAACTCCTCTGTTTATCTTTTTAAACCCTTCACAACCTTACCACAATCTTTCCAACCTCGTTATACATCAACTCTGCTCCCAAATTTTGTGATTTAGGCCAACTGGCCATCTCTCTTCTCCTTATATATGACAGACACTCTACCTTTCATGCCTTTGCATTAGCTTCTATTCATGTCTGAAAAGCAGTCTTTCCTTATCTCTACCAAATAACATCCCTTTCTTCCTTCAGAATACATTCTAAACACTACTATGGAAGCCTTTCCTACCTAGTCTCCTCATCTGCTAGCAACCTATTTTTCTAAAAAAAACTTTGTATTTATTTTATATATAATCATATACATGTGTATGTGTATTTGTATGTGTGTTTATATAATATATATGTATGTATGTGTGTATCCTTGTTGTCTCTAGTTATATAGAATATAAGACTGTTGTGAGCAGAGGTTTTCTCATTTACTATATTTTTACGTCCACTGACCAGCACCCATGAATGACAGAAACTCTTACACTACACATTATTAAAGGGATGGTTAATAAACTTTTATAGTAAGGATTTTTTTTTTTTTTTGCTTTTTTGCTGAGGCAATTGGGGTTAAGTGACTTGCCCCAGGTCACACAGCTAGGATGTGTTAAGTGTCTGAGACCACATTTGAACTCAGGTCCTCCTGACTTCAGGGCTGGTGCTCTATCCCCTGCGCCACCTAGCTGCCCGAGTAAGGATTTTTTAATTGTTTTTTTGAGTATAATTCTAGCCCCCTGCACAGTCACAGTGATATGATAAGTGCTTAATAAATTCATGTGGATTGATTGATTGGATTAATTAATAATTAAGCATTTATAAGGGAAGCAATCATCACAAAAAGGGAACATAGATTCAGATATGATTGAAAGACGGGTTCCAAAGAATAGTCATGAACAGTTCCATACCAGCTTGGAAGGAATCCAGCCCTGACAGTCTTCATGAAAAAGTAGAAGAGATTGATTTCATGATGGTCATGTAAAAAGTCTCCTGGACCTTTGCATATAATATCTCTCCAGTTCAATGAGTAGGACTGTTGGATCTATATTCATTCCAAGTACCAGAGCATCTCAGAAAATCTAGAGAGAGAATTAGGGATTTCAATGAGGGGAGAAAAGGTCTTCTTCAGATACATCTGACTGGTTTTTCATCTCTGATATTACAAATTGCTGGATTTAATAGTAGAAGACCTGATTTCATAATATGGATCTGCTGTTTATGAGTGTGACTTTAAATAAGTCATTAAATGAAGGAGTCCAGATATAAATCTAGGGTTCTACCAGCCCATGATCTGCATCTTACTATCTCACCATTGGCCTAGTTCCTCTCAACTAAGTCCCAGCATCCTCTGTCCTATGTAGATTCTACCTCTCTAACGGTTTCTTTTTCACTATTATAAACTAAGCACTTCCTTGCGTCCAGATTGTTTAGCTCCCCATCTCTGGCTCTATTGGGCTCAGCCCTAGGGCATTCCTGGGTGCAGGTTTTCCATTATTTTCCCTGCCCCTTCAGGAGCAAGTCTCCCTTTTATAAATCAGTTTCTGTTTCCATTGGACTGCTCCCATAAGGAGGATCATTTCAATTAAAGTTTTATTTTTTTCTTGAGGGGAAGTGAGGGGAAAAGAGGGGGTTAGTATGGAACTAATTAACCATGTTAAATAGGGTCCACCTGCATAAAGATATGTTGACTAATGCTTAAATATTGGAACTACATGGCTGTCTTGGATGACGATATATCATTTTCCTACGCAAAGCTAGCCTTAGGCTTAGAATATCAGAGTTATATGTCAAAAGAACTTTGGCAAGAGATATATAGCTTTTAATTTTCAGGAAGGAGAGAGAAGAGGGAGGGTGGAAGGGAATGTGTGTGTGTGTGTGTGTGTGTGTATGTGTATGTGTGTAAGAGAGAGAGAGAAAAAAGACAGACAGACAGAGTGAAATGAGGGAAGGAATAAAATGGATGAGGTAGAAAGGGGGAGAGAGAGGAGGGAAAGAGGAAGGAAGACAGAGAGAGAGGAATGAAGAGGGGAAGGAAGGAGAAGAAAAGGGGAAGAAAAAAGGAAGAGGAAAAGGGAGGGAAGAAGAAGAAAGAAAGATGGAAAAAGGAAAAGGAAAGAGAAAAAGAGAAGGGAGGGTGAGGGAGAGGGTGGTATGAGAATTTATAGTTAGAAATCTAGGATTTTCTAAGGATTATTTTATGTACTTTCCCACATGCATCAGCTCAGGGTCTTTGTTTTTACAGCTGTTTTTACAGTATATGTCAAATGTGCCTGCTTAACTTCTTTACCAATTGCAGGGCTCTGGATCTTTCTTTTTTCACCTTTTGAGATCCTCCTCAGTCTTCAAGACCCAATTCCCATATCTCTTCTTCCAGGAAGCTTTACCCTTTCCAAGGAGAAATGATCTCTCTCCCTTTTTCTCCTCCCTTCCCCAAAAATCTTATAAAATTTCATTCATCTTTATGCATTTATTTTATTCTATTTTTTTATTCTAGTTACTTGATCTTCTTTACTTGACCTTAAGCTCTTGGAAAGTAGCCTGTTTATATATGTATATATATGTATATATATATATATGTGTGTGTGTGTGTGTGTGTGTGTGTGTGTGTGTGTGTGTGTATGTATGTATGTATTTCCCATAGCCTGTTCTTACACAGAAAAGGTACTTTTAAGCCTTGCTAAATAAATGTAATTCTAGTTATTTGTTGAATAAAGGGATATATGGTAATCAAGCAGACAAATAACTCAGACTATTTGTAGATCATTGGCACCGTGGCACAACCAGGGCCAGAGACTGCAAGCATTTACCAGGAAGGATGACAGAGGCATCAGTAATGACCTTCCTGGATGGTCCCCCAACCTTCCTCATGGTCTGAGGTTTGAAATTTCCTCTTAAAAGATTCATTTCTTAACCTATTAAAATGTAAATTCCTTGGAAAGAATAAGCCTGTATTATCTTAGATACTTAGCATGGTGCAATGAAAAGATTACTATCTTAGGAATGAGAAAACCTGAGTTCAAATTCTGTCTCCATTTCTTGCTACCTATTGTTATCTTGGGCAAATCACTTAATTTCTCTGAATTTTAGTTTTCTCATTTAAAAAGAAAGCCTAGTCCATAATATGTTTTTGACTTTGATGTCCCTTCTTTATCTGTTATGATCTCTCATGAATATCTCAGTTTCAATTAAGTTTCTGAAGCTTTATTTTGATAAATATTCAGAGAGAGAATGATGGTTCCACAGGAATGGGAAAGAAGGGCATTACCTAGGAGACACCGGAATCTGAGGCTGAAGTTCACATCTGGTTTACCTGTAGTAACTAGACAAGGCCACTCTGAGGAGCAGCTATACCAGGGCAGCTTGTGTGGCTTGAGTTTAGAGCTGGCTAGGCATCTATAGCTAGGAATGGAGAAGGCAGGAACAGAATTCTACCTGATAATTTCAGAACTTGTGGCAAGTAGCATGAAATGTTCATGTTTCTCACACTTTAAAGACCAATCATGCTATTATTGAATAAAGTTTGTGTTAAATGTTAAAAAAATAAAATAAAATAAAAAGACCCACCATTTGAAATATGTGGCTGAGAGTGATAACAACAATGTAGTAGTTTCTACCTGCTAAAAGAGTCTTAAATAGTATCAATGTCCTTTACAATTTGGTGCCCTGGAGTAAAGTGATGGGATAAAGCCATCCCACTCTAATAGATCTCTAGATAAGACTACACTGGGGAAAATAATCAGCCAACTGAAGAAACCTATTCTACCCATTAAATGCCCGACACTTTTATGAATAATCATGAAATCTTCTGTCTGTAAGGAAGAGAGCAGGTACCAGAAAATCAAGAGAAGAGATTGAATCATCATTTAGGAATATGAGCCAAGGGCAAAAGTGGAATTAAGAAATCATTAGGACAAGCTAAAAGGTCAAGGAAGCTGAGACTAAACCAAATAAATGAGAGCAAACTGACAGCTAAACGACAGTTTGACAAGCTCAACACAAGTTTGGGCTTTGCCTCCTCTTAAGCTGGGTTTCCATGTGCCTGTCATACTTTACTTAATTCCTTAAAGGGAAAATGTTGTAAAATGAAGCAATTCTCCTCCCATTATGTTTCCATGAATCAGCCATTCCTAATCTTAATAAAAATGTACCACATGCTTTTGATTAACCAGAACCCAAATAGCAAAAACTGTCAATTGTTGTTCTTGTTGTGGATGCTTTCAGCTTTTTAGAAGAAGGAATTAAATGATGATAATTCAATTCAACATACTTTTTGTGAGTACTTATCAAATATAAACAATATTCAGGTAGCTATGCAGCCTAAATTCTCTGCCTTTTCCATATATGGCATAATACAAAATGACTATTGAAGTCATTCAATCAATGTGTTGACTGAGTGTCCATATGTGCCTTTTATTTTGCAAAGTAGGTTGACAGATATTCCTAAGGATCTGCAAATTTAGGATCATTTAGAACTAGAAGAAATCATGGAGGTCATCTGGTCTGGCCCCTTTGAGGAATCTGTGGACCAAAAAGATTAAGCAACTTGTCAGAGATGAGCAGCAGAAAACTCAGCATTGAACCCAGTTTATAGATTCCACTCCAATGTTTTCTCAATTTAGCATAATGACTCAATCATCAAAGATATTAATTCTATTACTTGAACTCTACTTATTAAGCCAGAAAGGCATAATCAAATATTCTAAGAAGATTTTCATCTTCAAGATTTGAAATCAAAAGGAGCTTCTGGTTCACTGTGAATAAACCACAGAATTAAACTCAATGGCATCCCTGTTTCCCTTCCATCAGTCTTAATCAAGGTTTTATTGTAGTAGACAATTTATAATAAGTCCATCTGTGGGTTTCAGATATATGTTTCTGTCTTGTTTGGCTTGAAACAACATGCCCTAGAATTTATTGGAATATAGGATTGTTAAATAGAAATCAATTGGCCTTTAACAAACATTGCATGTTTCTTTTCATTCCAAATTTCAGAAGCTAAATATTTGGATCTCATTTCCCTCTTGGAATTATAAAATAACTACCAACACCCTGCTTTTCTTTTCCTTCATACGAGAGAATATATAACATGGTAAATCCTCAGCAGGACAGAAATGGGAAATAGTGACAAAGACCAACTATTCTTTGGAATCTTTTGGATAAGTGAGCAAAGGGCAGATGGTGTGGTACGAGTGAGAAGAGGATGATGTATTCTAGAGGCTTGTGGGAATTCATGAGGGTATGTAGTGGAGCTGCCTTAGGACTGCCTTATGATCAATTTATTTTAATGTTTTGGTAAGATTGGCTTGGTGACATTATAAAGGTCATGTAGGTCTGTGGCAGACAACAGAACTTGACTAGAATCAATGAATTAATAATTATTTATTAAGTAAATAATATGTGCCAGGCACTTCATTAAGTGATGGAAATATAAGTACAAAGAACAAAATTTTCTGTCATCAAGGAACTTACATTCAAATTGAGGAAGAAAAACTGGGGGAAAGAATTTGAAATGTTTTCCTGAGAAACAGTATTGAAACAAACTGTCTCTTTTGGAAGATAGTCAACTAGCATTTATTAAATGTTTGCTATGTTCTAGGAACTGCATTGAGGATTCAAAACAAAACAAGAAAAAATCCAGTCTCTGATTTAAGAAGCTCAGAGTCCAAAGGTCTTAAGCTTTTTAAAGTTTGACATCTGGGAAGAATAGGGACCAGAAGTCCACTGCTTGGGAAAGCTCAGAAGTACTAGGAAGTTCTTGTAGAACCAACGGTTGGTAAACAGAGATTAAGCTCAGGAGTTAAGCCTGGGAGTCACAGGTCACAATCAGAAGCATGTGCCACTATCAAAGGATTATAAAATTTGAAGAACAGATATGGTCTAGAATAAAGTAGAAAAGTTTGGATGCTGGAAAAAACATGGAAGGTTTGGTGAGAATTCCAGACAATGTGATTCATTTAATGCCTTAAGGATGCTTAGGAACTTAACTAAACAGACCTGGGTTAAACAACCTCTAAACTATAGCAGAGAAGGCTGAGTAGTGGTGCAGTATCAGAAAAGGTATTTTCAGATACTGAGAAGTGTAAGGAAAGGAGAAAGTCAACAAAATAAAGGGAAAACAGTCTTTAGGAGTAGAGAACACTGGATATTTAGTCACCAGTCACAAATCTTAAAAGTTAAAAAGGATGCCAGAGATCATCCAATTCAGGGGTTCTCAACCTTGAGTTGGTGAACTTGATTTTTTAATATTTTAATAATTATATTTCAATTTTTATTTATTTTTAATTTATGAAATAAAGCATTTTCATAGCATAGAATGAAACATCTATTATATACAACTTAATATTCCTTTTAAATATATATAAAAATTAATATGTAAATTATTTTTTCTTTCTTTTTCATTTTTTTCCCTTCCCTTTCCCCTACCCTAATGATGGCTACTATTAGACATAAATATATAAAAACATTCCACATACACTTCTATTTGTCAATTCTTCCTCTGGATGCAAATAGTGTCTTCCTTCATATGTTCTTTGTAGTTAATTTGGGTGTTTATATAGTCAAAATAATTTATTCACACAAAATTGTTCTTAAAACAATATTATCGTTATGTATTTCAGTGTAATTAGTTTCCTTTGTATTTTATTTTAGGTATTTAAATTTACATTTAGGTATTCCTAAAAGGAGTCCATAGGCTTCAATAGACTTCCAAAGGGTTCTTTGAAACATATAAAGGAAAGACCTTTGTAATCTAGCCCACCCTGAACAAGTGGTCATTCAGACTTTGCTAGAAGATCTCATGAAAATAAAAAGAGAAAACTAAATACAGCAAATCAAGGAGACAAGTTAGAAAAATGAGGCGATCAGATATAGGAAAAAAACTAAAACATTTGTTCTCTAGTTGATGATTTTCTTGCTTGCCACATGCTGTCAATTATTAGTTTAAAGTGTCATTTATCTTCATATGCTGTTCCTACCCCCTTCTGATTTTCAAATGGGAAGTTGATGGATGTATAATTCAGATGTTTGAAATGGGCATTAGTTTGAAAGGTGGATCTGACTATACCAAATTCCTAACAGTTCTAGTTACCATAAGGTTCCAGAGCATCCTGCTAGAAAATAAACAATTTGTTGGCCACACAGGCCCAAGAGTTTTAGTCTATATTTGTATCATTGGACCCCTTGGTCAATGTGATAATGATTATGGACTCCTCAGAATAATGTTTTTAAAAGCATAATATAAAATCCAAAGGAGTCCATAAGAAACCAAAGGTTTCTCTTTTTTTAATTTTATTAATACTTTTTATTTGCAAAACATATGTATGGGTAATTCTTCAACATTATCCCTTACAAAGCTTTCTGTTACAAATTTTCCCCCCTACTCCCCACCCCTCCCCTAGATGGCAGGATATCCAATACATGTTAATTATGTTAAAATATTTAAGAAATCAAATATATGTATACATATTTCCAAACTTAGCATTTTTGTGCAAGAAAAATCGTATCTACACAGAAGACATATCAGATAAAGGAAACACAATGTAAGCAAACATCAATCAAGCATATGATAATGTTATGTTGTGGTCCACATTTCACATCCCTCTTTCTGGGTGTATATGGCTTTCTTCACTGAACAATTGGAACTGGTTTGAAGCATTTCATTGTTGAAGAGAGCCATGTCCATCAGAATTGAACGTCATATAGTATTGTTGCCGTGTATAATGATCTCCTGGTTCTGCTCATTTCACTCAGCATCAGTTCATGCAAGTCTCTCCAGGCCTCTCTGAAATCATCCTGCTGGTCGTTTCTTACAGAACAATAATATTCCATAACATTCATATACCATAATTTATTCAGCCATTCTCCAATTGATGGGCATCCATTCAGAGAAACCAAAGGTTAATGAAAATAAAAACATTTTCCACGTCCAAATTCACAGATTTCCTTTAAACTTACGTAGTCACACACATACACACACACACACACACACACACCTTCAAGGGGTTCAGGGACCCCAAATTAATAAATCTAACCTAGAACAAATTCAGAAGGGCAACACAGTAAAGGAAAAATGGTGTTATAATCAGTATGCCTGAGATCAGGCAATCATTTTGTCCACTTTTGTATTATGTAATGTAACTCACTTGACTTCTCTGATACTCAGCTTCTTCATCTGTTAAAATAAGGACAATATTTAGTTGCTTTCCAGATCTAAGATACTAAGATATAGTTAGCTTGCAGAAAAAAAAAACTTTCACTCTTTTCTCTACTCTCTGCCAGTAAGTCATGCACACTAGGGAGGGTATTTCAGGAAAATTTGTGATAGAGATTAATCCCCCTAAAATGATGGCACTTGAGTGATTTCTTTCTGAGCATATGAGAACTAAATATCCATCTATACTTTTTTTACTCACAATGGCAATGGAACAGAACTTGGAATTTTATTTTTAAAAAATCAAATATATGTGCTCATTTTGTCATTAAACCAATCACAAACACGTTTGGCCTGGAAACACAAGAATGACAACATTGCAATTGAGTTAGTAACTAGTATTAGAAATGTCAAAAGCATCATGCTGTCCACCACTGCCATAGTCTTCATCCTCACCAGCATGAAAGGCTTGCAAGAAGAGTTTTGGAATTGTAGATGAATGAATAATACTTCACTGGTGACAAAGGCATGTTTCTCCATATTCACTATTTAAAGAAAAAGAAAAAAAAATCAGTGCCATGATATTAAATTTGGATGTGTCTCTAGATACAAGTTAATTTCAATATCAATCAGCAATCAAAAATACAGCCTCTTTCTGCTATAGGCAGGGGAATTTCAAGATCTTATCAGGATGAAAAATGATCTGAAATTTGATGGGTATTACAAAATTCTCAATAAATGCAATTAGAAAGATATTGAGCTGAAAGTATTTGTAGGGTGAGGGAGACAGTAGACTCAGGCTCTGTTTCAGCTTAATTCACCAAAGCAGCATCCCTATAGAAGGGCCAAAACAAAGGCAAGTTAAATGTTCGGCCCTAGATAGAATTGATTTCTATGAAGCAATGGCGTAATTGTATTAAAGAGATCTGGGATCCAGGACTGCTGCTAACTTCCTGAGCTTCCAAGTGAATGGAATTCTCTGAAATCAGAGAAGCTCAAAACTTTGTCAAAAAAGGCAAGACTAAAGAGAAGATTTTTTGTGTATCCTGGAACTTTGTCAGCCAATCAAAAACATTTTTACTGGTCCTTATGGTGAATTCAGAAGAATTAAATATTTTCTTTGCCTCCAAGGTGCTTCTTGTCTGGTCCAGTAGAATTGGCATGGCACAGAGAAAAAAGTACTGGTTGGACTTCTACTTTAGCATACATCTATTGACCAGAAGGAACTACATCAGTAAAATGAATAATTGCTCATGATTATTAGCTGACAGAGTCAATTTTGTGAAACAATAGTATTCATAATAATGGCAAAAGATTAGGCAAATGGAATAATTATAAAAATAATAAGAATGTTAGTATTTGAATGTATTCTCAGCTACTGAATATTCATTGAAACCATCTTGAGGACAACCCCAATATAAAAAAAAAGATAACAGAGATAGTCACTGTCCTGTTCTCATAATGTTTTTTAATTTTTTTCTCTTGCATCTTGGGAGAAGATGTGTGTGTGTGTATATGTGTGTATATCTGTATATAATTTTTATTAAAAATGGTTCTCTTACATTTTTAAGGATCCAGGTTTGATTAAAACATTTGGGGACAACAGCCCAATCTGCGATTTTGTTCTTTTTTTAATTAAAACTTTTTATTTTTAAAACATATGCATGAATAATTTTTCAGAACTGACTCTTGCAAAACCTTGTGTTCCAATTTTCCCCCTCCCTTCACCCAACCCCTCCCCTAGATGGCAAGTAATCCAATATATGTTAAACATGATAAAAATATATGTTAAATCCAATAAATGCATATGTATTTATACAATTGTCTTGCTGAACAAGAAAAAGCAAATCAAAAAGGGAAAAAATGAAAAAAGAAAGTACAATGCAAGCAAACAACAACATAGAGAGTGAAAATAGTAGGTTATGATCCACAATCAGTTCCCACAGCCCTCTCTCTGAATGGAGATGGCTTTCTTCATTGCAAGATCATTGGAAGTGGTTTGAGTCATATCATTGTTGAGAAGAGCCATGTCCGTCAGAATTGACCATCATATAGTCTTGCTCTTGCCGTGTATAATGATCTCCTGGTTCTGCTCATTTCACTCAGCATCACTTCATGCAAGTCTCTCCAGGCCTCTCTGAAATCATTCTGCTGGTCATTTCTTACAGAACAATAATATTCCATAACATTCATATACCATAATTTATTTAGTCATTATCCAATTGATGGGCATCCAGTTCAGTTTCCAGTTTCTTGTCACTACACAAAGGGCTGCCACAAACATTTTTGCACATGTGGGTCCCTTTTCCTCCTTTATGATCTCTTTGGGATATAGGCCCAGTAGAAACACTGCTGGATCATAGTTCCAAATTGTTCTCCAGAATAGTTGAATCAGTTCACAGCTCTACCAACAATGTATCAATGTCCCAGGTTTCCCAAGCTCCAATATTCATCATTATCTTTTCCTGTTATCTTAACCAATCTGACAGGTGTATAGTGGTACCTCAGAGCTGTCTTAATTTGCATTTCTCTGATCAATAGTGATTTACAACATCTTTTCATATGACTAGAAATGATTTCAATTTCTTCATTTGAAAATTGTCTGTTCATATCCTTTGACCATTTATTAATTGGAGAATGGCTTGAATGAGATTTTTTCTTAGGGAGTTGATTAATAGCTTGTTCTATTTCTTTTTTCTAAAATGGGACTAAATAAGTAATATATTTATACTCTTCTGTTAATTTGGGAAACTTATATTTGTGTAGGAATTCCTCCATTTCACTTAGATTATCAAATTTATTGACATATAGTTGAGCAAAATGACTCCTAATTATTGCTCTAATTTCCTCTTCATTGGTGAAAAGTTTTCCCATTTCATGTTTGAGACTAAGAATTTGATGTTCTTTCCTTTTTCTAATGAAATTAACTAAAAGTTTATTTTGTTGGTTTTTTCATAATCAACTCTTAGTTTTATTTATTAATTCAATAGTTTTCTTAGTTTTAATTTTATTAATTTCCCCTTTTATTTTCAGAATTTCAAATTTGGCATTTAATTGAGGGTTTTTCTAGTTTTGTTTTGTTTTTTTATTTGCAAGCCCAATTCATTATCTTCTTTTTCTCTATTTATCTAAAGATATAAAATTTCCCCTAATAACCACTTTTCCAATTATTTTTTTATTTTCCCCTGGCCTTTTGTTGCACATAATTTTTATTGCATCATGATCTGAAAAAAATGCATTTACTATTTCTGCCTTTCTGCATTTGATTTTGAGGTTTTCATACCCTAATATATGATCACTTTTTGTATAGGTTTCATGTACTACCAAGAAAAAAAGTATATTCCTTTCTGTCTCCATTTAATTTTCTCCAAAGGTCTATCATCCCTAACTTCTCTAGAAATCTATTTACCTCCTTAGCTTCTTTATTATTTATTTTGTGGTTCAATTTATCTAGTTCTAAGAGAGCAAGGTTGAGATCCCCCAATAGTATAGTTTTGCTATCTAATTCTTCTTGCAGCTCTTAACTTCTCTAGGAATTTGGATGCTATACCACTTGGTGCATATATATTTAGTGTTGATATTACTTAATTATCTATGGTATATTTAAGTAGGATGTAGTTTTCTTCTTTATCTCTTTTAATTAGGTCCATTGTTGCTTTTGCTTGATCTGAAATCAGGATTGCTACCTGTGCCTTTTTTTTTTTTACCTCAGCTGAAGCATAATAGATTTTGTCTGCTCCAGTCTTCTATCTTTAGTCTAAATGTATCATTTTGGTTTAAATGAATTTCTTGTAAACAACAAATCATAGGATTCTGGCTTTTAATCCAGTCTGCTATTGACTTCCATTTTACAGGAGAGTTCATCCTATTCACATTCACAGATAAAATTACCAACTCTATTTCCTGCCATCTTGTTTACCTGCAATTATACTTTTCTCTTCCCTTTCCCCTTTCCCTCCTCCCCAGTATTTTGTCATTGATCACCCTCTCCCTTTTTGTAGCCCCTTTCCCTTTCTTATACCTTTCCCTTTCTCCTTCTGTTCTTCCTTCTATTACCCTCCCCCTTTCCTTTTTCCTTTCCCCTTCTGCTTCCCAATAGAGTGAGACAAACTCTTCTGTGAAGCTAAATGTGTGTGATATTCTCTCTTTGAGCCAAATCTGATGAGAGCAAGATTCGCACAATGCTTATCCCCCTCCCATCTTTCCCTCAATTTCAAAAGGTCTTTTTTGTCTCCTCATGAGATGTATTTTATCCCATTTTAACTCCATTTTCCTATTCTTTCAACAGAATCACCTTTCCTCCTCTACTTTCTTTTTTAAATCATCACAATAAAATCAAATTATACTACACCCTCTAGGTATACCCATAACAGTGATACAGATCTCAAGAGTTAAACATATCATCTTCCCATATAGAGATATAAGCTTTTTAACTTTTATAAGAAAATTATTTTTTCTTTCTTTTTTACCTTTTTATATTTCTCTTGAGTTCTGTGTTTGAAGATCAAATTTGCTATTCAGCTCTGGTCTTTTCATCAGAAAAATTTACCCATTTCACTCAATGTCCATCTTTTCTCCTGAAAGATGATGCTCAATTTTGTTGGATAATTAATTCTTGGCTTCAATCCAAGTTCATTTGCTTTTTGGAATATTAGATTCCATGCCCTTTGATCTTTTAAAGTGGAAATAGTTAGGTCCTGGGTAATCTTGATTGTGGCTCCTCAATATTTGAATTGTTTTCTTCTGGTTGCTTGCAATATTTTCTCCTTGATTTGATAATTCTGAAATTTAGCAATGATATTCCTTGGAGTTTTCATTTTGGGGTCTCTTTAAGGAGATGATTGGTGAATTCTTTCAATGGCTATTTTATTCTCTGGCTCTAGGACATCTGGGAAGTTTTCCTGGATAATTTCTGGAAAAATGATGTCTAGGTTCTTTTTTCATCATGGTTTTCAGGAAGTCCAATAATCCTTAGATTGTCTCTCTTAGACCTATTTTTCAGGTCAGTTGTTTTTCCAATGAAGTATTTTACATTTTCTTCTATTTTTTTTCTTTTTTCTTTTTTTGGTTTTGTTTAACTAATTCTTAAAATCTCATTGAGTCATTCATTTCCATTTGTTCAATTCTAATTTTTAGTGAATTACTTTCTTCAATTAGCTATTTATCTCCTTTTGCATTTGGCCAATTGAATTTTTAAATGAGGTGTTTTGTTCTTTGCATTTTCTTTTCATTTCACAAATTCTGTTTTTCAACAAATTAGTTTCTTTTTCATATCTATTTTATAAGGAGTTCTATGCTTTTCCCATTTCATCAACTCTATTTTATAAGGAGTTTTCTTCAGATAATTTCTATTTTTCCTTTTCCATAGTCTCTTGCAAAGATTTCATTCCCTTTCCCCATTTTTCTTCTAATTCTTTTTTAAGATCCTTTTTGAATTCTTCCAAGAGAGTCTTGTGAAATGGGGACCAACTCATATCACTCTTTAAGGCTTCATCTGGAGCTGATTTGCCTTTACTTTACTCAGTTTAAGATTGTTCTTCTCTTTCTCCATAAAAGCTGCCTATGGTCAGAGTTCATTTTGCATTTTTGCTCATTATTTTTAAAGGTTGAGGACTGCTCTGAAGGCAAAGGGGAGACAGCCATTTTAGTTTGCCATGGGGCTGGTGTTAATCACTGATTTCCAGTACTGGGTAGGTGTGGCCAGATCTCAGAAGCTCACAATTTGCCTTTTGTGGTTGCTTTGGGTGTCTCACAAAAAATCTCTTGAATCATTGGCTTGTAAGCAGGACAGAGTAGTTTAAGAGCCTCACAGCAGTTTCTCTGTCATTGCTCCAAGCTTCCTGTGCTGCAGTCTAGGTTCAGCAGACTCTCTCTCACCCCCCACTCCCCGACCCCTGCTGATTGAAACAGACTTTTTCTGAAGTTCTTCCAAAATATCTTCTTCTGGAAATATGTTGTACTTGAAATATCTCTGGGTTCTGTCACTTCAAAACCAGTTCAGAGGTTTTATCTGAAGGGATGTTAATCTGAGGGAAGCTTGGAGGAGCTCAGATAGAGACATGTCTACTCTCCACCATCTTGGCTCCACTCCTGAGATTATGTTCTGATATTGGTATGATCTATTTGTTGAATTCTCAAGGACATTTTAGGGTTGCATTTGTAATATAATAGTGATAACAATAACAACAAAATAATATATAAAATGAAAAACTTAAAAAATATATAGAACTTTGAAAAAATCCATGTGGGGAAAGGATGAGATATGTGTCATTCCTATCATTCTGCCTAATACTGGAGCTATTCTAAGGGTGCTTTTAGTTAGTTTACAAATCTTTCAACTCTATGGAGATTATTATTATTCAGTTCCAAAAAAATATCACTTTTGTGTATATTCACATAAGTGGATACACCTATGCAATAGTTCAAAGAACACAAAAAATTACCACGGAATAGTACTAGGTTAACAACTTTTCTTTGGACCATTTCTACCAGAAGACCATTTTAAAAATTGGGACATATAGATCACAACAATGATAACAACAACCTAGCAATGTGACAGAATCTCAAGAAATCCTTTGGCAGAAGATTATGCATCATCTAAATAATTTGGGATAAATAACTCTCTCTCTTCTTTTCAAAGAGCTTTCTGTCTTTTCCTAATAGCTCATTCCAATGAATCATTCACTTTTCTATCATGATTTTCCTCTGGATTATATATAAGAAGCTTATTATCTTTCATAAATTTGTAAGCTTTTTGAAGAGCAGGGAATAGTTTCTGTGTCTTTTTGTAACCCAGCAATTAGCATAGTTTCTGACGCGTAGTAGGTACTTAACAGATATTTACTGAATTAAAAATGAATTGAATAAATAGATGTTTCCTCTTTCTAACCAGCAGTAAATGCAATATTAAGTCACTTAACTTGGTGAGTTTCCTCAAATGGAAAGTGGGGATAATAACAGTACTTACTTTGCAGTTTTATTGTAAAAATCAAATGAAATAATGCTTATAAAGCACCTAGCATAGTGCCTGGAACAAGGTACATATTTAATACATGTTTATTCTCACCCAAAAAAGATAATTGCAGGGTAACAAGACATTAAGTGGACCATTTTTATCAGAACCTCTTTGAATAAGGATGAGAAAATAATGATATTTGCATGCAAATATTGGTGTAGTGTACTTTCCAAAATACTCTCATAGCCATCATCATTTTTGCAGTGGAAAGCAGGAATTTATATATATATATATATACATCTTTTACTCCTGTTATAATTACTCCTCTTTGAGAGAAGAAAAAACTATGGTTCAGATATGTTAAGAGACTCACCCTAAAGTTACTTACTGTGGTTACTGCTTGTCAGAGGTCACAGGGTGTGGGGGAACTGAGGCAGAAGTAGAGCCTGAATCCTGATGCACACACTTTTTAGCTGGATTACCTGGGAAATTTATGTAATCTGGCTATGCCTGAGTTTCCTCATCTATAGAATAAGTTCAGTAATAGTACTTACTTCCAGGATTATTGTGAGATAGTACATAAAAAGCACTTTGTAAACTTTAAAATGCTATCTAAATACTTGCTATTATTAATATTATAATTGTTATTATTCATTTTCCTCCTTCTTCTCTTCCTCCTCTTGGCAGAGCGAAGGTTTCAACCAATTCTTCTAACTGTATAAATTCCTGATCGTCATACTTTTGTAAAAGATCTGTATATAATAATAATAAAGTTATTATTACTCCTCCTCTTCTTCCCCCTTCTTCTATTGTTAAAAGCTAAGATTTGAGCAAGATCTTCTAGATCAATATAAATCTCTATGTATTTATACTCTATATAGAATACCATATAATAATAGCATTATTCCTCTTACTACTACTCCTATTATTTCTTTTCCTCCTCATCATCTTTCTATTCACCCTCCTTCTACTGACAGAGTAGGGTAGTAGAACTAGGGTTTGAACCAGTCTCCTGTCTGTATAAGTCTCTATGCATTTATACTCTACAGCAGAGCAACAGTGGAGAAATAAAGGCAGGAACTCTCCTAATGTCTCTCCCAAACTGCTCCAAATGCCTTTAAAAATGACTATAAACAACTTTTAGAGTATCAGAACATGGATGTTCTGATGGAGGGAGTTTCAGAACATTTTCCAACCAAAGGCAACTTAAAAGGTCAGCAGAAAAGGTCTGTGGCACCAGGGTGGGAGTCCAGCATGCAGTCCTGGTATAAGCTATCCCAGCCCCAACCCCTTGCCAGCAAAACAGGAATGGGTCTAGGGACTTGTGAATCAGTGTCAGTACTGGCAGTTTCTAAAACTCTGAGTCCAGAGACACTGAAGACAACCTGAAAGGTTAGCAGCAGAGGTCTGTGGAAACAGGGTGGGAACCCACCCACACAATTCCAGCACAGTCCTGGCCCCAGGCCCAGTGTCAATCCCAACACAAGCCACTTCAGCCCCAGCCCCAGTGCCAGCAAAGCAGGACTCTAAAGCTCTGATTTAGCACACTTCTTCTTACAGTTACAGTGGAACAAAGCTAACTCTTTAACAGTTTCAGGATAGAAAAGAATGCTTGTGGTCAGATTCCTAGAAGCATCTCTGAAAACAGTTGCACAAAATCTCTGAATCTTGAGACACTACACTCTCTATCCTGAAAATAGAGCCCTACTTTAACAAAGTGTTAAAAGGCAAGTAATGGGCTAGGAAAATGAATAAACAGAAAAAAGTTTCTGACTATAGAAAGTTACTATAGAGACAAGGAAGATCAAAAAAATCTCAGAAGATGATAACAAAGTCAAAGCTTCTGCATCACAAGCCTCCAAGAAAACTAAGAATTGGACTCAGTCCATGGAAGAGCTCAAAAGGGAATTTGAAAATCAACTAAGAAAGATAGAGGAAAAATTAGGAAAAGAATTGAGTGTGGTGCAAAAGGAAATACAAAAAGCTAATAAAAAGAATGCCTGAAAAAGAAAAATTGGACAATTGGGAAAGAAGATACAAAATTTCATTGAGGAAAATAATTCCTTAAAATTTAAAATTGAACAAATGGAAGTTATACTCTATATAGAATGCCATATACTACTACTACTACTACTACTACTACTACTACTACTACTACTACTACT
>JAJPUD010004408.1:141238-165777 GCA_023553655.1 Myrmecobius fasciatus | reverse complement strand
CTACTACTACTACTACTACTACTACTACTACTACTACTACTACTACTGTTATTAGTACTACTACTACTCTTTTTTTCTCCTTCTCTTCCTCCTACTAGCAGAGCTGGATATTAATGCTAGGCTTTGAATCAGGTCTTCTACCTCTGTATACATCATTTGAAAAATAGTTAAAATATTAAAAGTTATTTTCATCCTGAAAATCAACTCCCTCAGGTACTACCCTGAATTTAAAGATTCCCCCTTATCCTGATCTCGGTGGGAAGAAAGAAGTAATGCATGCTCCAGCTTCTGTCTATCCTCATAGTAAACTTGTTTTCCTGTCATTCTCCATCTTGACTCATCCAAACTCACTCCTTAGAGAGTATTTTTTTTTTGGTCTAAGGTTGATTTTTTAATCAAGCAAGAAATAGGTCTCATGGGGAAAGATTGATAAAATGGGGTTGCTTAACTTGAAGAAAAGAAGGTTTTGGGGGAACTTCCTTATTGACTTCAACTCTGAAAGGATTCTTTTAGTGCATTTTGTGTGAATCACATGGCTAAGCACTTTGGAGAAGGGCTGTAATTTATATGACGCTCAGGTAAAGCAGTTTTATTAGAGTTTCAACAAGGGAAGGTGCTTTTCCTTCTTGGGAAGAGCTGTCCCCAAGCTTTGATTATTCTCTTCTCTTTCTTCAAAAGCACATATCCTATTTAATTAATAAAAATCCTCCCTTTATTTCTGATGTCTCATCATGTTTATAGAAATCACAGAATTCCACCTTTGTAAGAATGTTGGGAGGCATACTACTACTATCTCTACCTCATTAGGAAGTCTCTCTACAACATGTCTGTTAAGTGATTATCAATACTGTCCTCAAAGATCTTTATAAGAGATAATCCACTATTACTTGAGATAGTCCATTGTATTTTGGGATGGTTCTTAGCCTTCAAAAGCTTTCTGTTACATCAATTTTCCTTCTCAACTTTTATTTATATTTTCTAATTCTGCCTCCATACTAAGCACAGAAAGTTGTCCCTCTTCCATGGGACAGTCCTTCAAAGTGATTGTACATTCTAACCCACTTATGTTATATACAAAGAAGGGTTCTTCTCAAGGGTTAAGCCAGTAATAAACCTCAGAGGTGGGACTGAAACCAGTCCCTCTGACTAAAAGCCAATTCTCTTTTACCATACCAATTATCACCCTATTTCTGTCACTTAAAAGATATATATAACTCTGGGCAAGTCATTTGATCTCTCTGAATTTCCCCATTTTCTCATCTGTAAAAAAAAAAAAGCAATAGGATAAAATAGAAAGAACAATGGATTTGCAGTTAGATATTGAAGCTCAGTCATGTTCCACTCTTCATGACTCCACAGACCATAACACACTAGGTCCTTCTATTCTCTACTATCTATCCAAGTCCATCCAAGCTATTATTCATTTTTACTATAATATTATCTATTCATCTCATACTCTGTTGTTCCCTTTTACTTTTGCCTTCAATCTTTCCCAACATAAAGATCTTTTCCAATGAGGTCTATCTTCTCAGTATGTGGCCAAAGTATTTAAGTTTCAGTATTTGACCTTTCAGTGAATAGCCTGAATGAATTCCCTGGCTATCAGATGACTTGGATTCAAAACTAGACTTTGCTATTTACTAGCTTCATAGTTTCAGGCAAATAATTTTCTCCACTATCTCTCTCTCATTACCCAATGCAAAAACAATTTTTTTGCCCCAAGAGAAAATATTCTTGGTTAAAGCCCTGCTTTGGAAAGGGTAGAGTGAGGTAATGATATTGTTGAAGTATATGATACACTCTTTGCCCTCATGAACCTTACAAATCAGTTGGAGGAACAGCACTGTCACATATGAGACTGAACAATATTTGACAGAATATTAACATGCTCAGACTTGATATGTTAATGTTAATAGAACCAAGTTTCTGTTTTGTTATAGTCAAACAAATTATATTGGGTGCCCTAGAAAGAGAGAGGCTAAAGGGATCATGGGAATGTAATTTAGGATCATTTTGTTATTGTTCAGTCTCTTCTTTCAATTCTTCATGCCCCCATCGAGGGTTTTCTTGGCAAAAATACTAAAGTGATTTACCGTTTCCTTTTGCAGTTCATTTTATAAATAAGGAGCTGAGGCAAACAGAGTTAAATAAACTTGCTCAGGGTCACACAGCTAGTATCTGAAGACAGATTTGAACTCACAGTGATGAGTCTTTCTAACTTCAAAACCACCACTCTATCCACTGTGCCATCACTCATGTATTTAGTGATCAAAATGATCATTGAAGAAGATTCATTGCTATCTTCTTATTCAACAAAGGAAAAAACAGAAAACCAAAAAGTCTACTGAGTTACCCAAGATCACACAGTTAACTAATTGTTATGATTTAAATTTAGGGTCTCTGACTCCAAATCCAGCTTCAGATTCCACTGCATCGTGTAGTAGATTCAACAAGATAAAATGTACTTATATTAAATCCAGAGTTTGGTTGGATGTGAGAAAGGAATTATGATGGAAAAGTGAAAGAAACATTGGGATGGGCTACTGGGAGAAGATATAATTTCTATATACTTAAAGCTCTTTGAAAAGAATAGTTTATGTTTAATAACTTATTTTGCTACCTCTGGACTGGTGTCAGTGCTTTTAAAATAGTTTTAATCCTTATATTCTTAATGTCTTATCATTATCATTGTTGTTATTGTTGACAATATATTATGTGGTAATTATCTATAATAAAATATTATTTATATTATTTCTGAATTTTGTTAATTTTTTATCATTAATAATGATTTATTAAGTAATAATATTAATGACCAAAAATTTATGTGATGTTTTAAGTTTGCCAATTGTTTTATATTTATTGTTAAAGGAACAAGAACCTCTCTTCCCCCAGACCATTTGTGGCTTGGTAGCATCAAAAATATTGGTTGTATGATAAGTAATATGAATAATGAAACAGGAAGTCACTTAGGCTTCCTGGGGATTGGTAAGAAAGACAGGTAGGGCAGTACTAAAAAGTCCAATTCAGTAGTAAGTAGATAGATTGAGAATCAAGGAAAATTGTCCTTGTTTTCAGGGGACCTGTGTTTAAATCCTAAGTCTGTGGATTTAGCTATGTGGACAAGAACAAGTCTCTTAACTCCTCAGCAACTCAATTTTCTCCTTGACAAAGTATAGACAATAACACTTGCCATTAATGCTGCATAGATTTGAAAGCACTTTAAAAGTCTGTGTAAATGTGAATTGCTTTTATTTTTGTTATTACATCTTTGTCTTTCCCTTAACTTGCAATTTGACTTTAGGTAAGCCACTAAACTATTCTTAACAATTATTGATATAGTAAATAGAAACTGACTTGGAGTCAGGGGACCTGGGTTGAAATCCTCTTTCTCCTAATAACTATCTGATTATGGACAAAACACTTAATTTTGAGAGCCTCAGCCTCTTAATCTATAAAATGGGAATAATTCTATTTTTATTACCTGCCTCACAAAGTTGTCATGAGCAAAGTTCTTTTTAAACCTTAAAGAATTATGTAAATAAGAATTATTTTGTTCCTTTGTTTGTTTGCTTCAGCACTGGCCTCACACTCCCAAATCTAGGTACGCTGGAGCCAGGTCTCAAATATGACTTACTTGTTCTAATAGTGCTATTTACTTTCAGTCCTTGGCTTGTATTACAGAAGGGAAGAATAGGTGGCACAGTGAATGAAATGCCAAATCTGGAGTCAGGAAGTGAGTTTAAATCTGGTGAGTTTAAATCTGGTCTCAGACACTTACTAGCTGTATGACTCTGGGCAAGTAACTCACCCACGTTTATTTTAGTTTCCTCATTTGCAAAATGAATTGGAGAAGGAAATGGCAAACCATGTTAGTATTTTTGTCAAGAAAACACCAAATGAGGTCATAGTCAAACATGACTGAACAACAATAACAGAAGGAAAAATGCAAGAAATAAAAATTGTCTCACACCTAAGATCTCCTTGGGTTCAACTCTTGGATATGCTTCCTAAAAACAAAACAAAATAAAGCAAAACCAAAAAGTCCTTCTAGGATCAATGATTCCCTCTCCTATGGAGGTTTTTCTCCCTCCTCACCAGTTGCTATGGCCAAAAACAAAGATGACCATTTGATCACCAGGTCTCTATAGATGAATCCCCCTGAATTTAGTTAGCTAAGTTAGTATCTAGAGGCTAGCTGGTAGTACAGTTGATAGAATACTAGACATGTAATCAGAAGTATTGGAGCTCAACTCTAGCCTAAGATATTACTAACTACATGATCCTGTCCAAGTCACATAACCTCTCTGGCTGTTTCCTCACTTATAAAAAGGGGATGATAACAATAGCACCTAATTCACAGGGTTTTTAGGATCAAATGAGATAATATTTGTAAAATGCTTATCACAGTGTCTAACACTTTAAGGGGCTTCAATAAAAAAAAATTATTTCCCTTCTTTCTTGACAAAATGTACAGGATCCATCTCCGAGATTGTACTTGAAGCTTGTAGAGTCCACAATTAGGTAGCATAGACTTACAACCTAGGGTCATCTCCATGCCACTGGGAAATACCAGAATAATAGGACACTTTACATATATTATTTCATCTGAACATCTCGAAAGTTCCATGAAACATTTGCATGATTCATGATACTGGCTTCCTTGCTCTTCTTAAAATAAGAATATTTCAAGATAGAGCCTATCTCCAGGCTCTAGGGATTTTTACTGGTTTCTTTCCCTCGCCTGAAATGCTCTCCCTTCTCATCTCCTCTTCCTATCTCCTCTGACTTCCTTCAAGTCCTAGATAAAGTCCTGCCTTATACAGGAAGCTTATCCTGACCCTCCTCAATTCTAGTGTCTTCCCTTTGTCATTTATTTTCAATTTTTTCTCTACATGGCTGACTTGTACTAGTTGTATGCATGTTATCTCCACCATTAGACTGATTTCTTTGAAGACAGAATCTATCTTTTTCATTTCTTTGTATCCCCAGTGCTTATCATGGATCCTGGCTTATAGGAAGACAGATAGGGAATGGAATAAGCATTTATATAGCATCTATTTCGTGCCAGACCCTGTGCTAAATACTTGACAAATATTATCTCATTTTAAACTTCACAACAATTCTGTGAAGTGAGTGCTATTATTATTCCTATTGTATAATTGGGAAACTTAAGCAAATGGACTTTTAAAAATTTTAATATATTTTGTTGTTCCCTTTTTGTATGTTAAAACATTTCAAAATATTTTTAAGGTTGTGAGTTCCAAATTATATTCCTTTCCCCATTCCATCCCCCCAACTGATTTGGTAAGCAAATAGATACATATACAGCCAGGTAAAACATTTTTATATTAATCATTTTATATAAGAAGACTCAAATAAAAGAAAGTTAAAAATAGCATACTTCAGTTTGTATTCAAACTATGTTAGTTCTTTTTTTTTTTTGAAGGCAGATAGCATACTTCATCATTAGTCTTTTGGAATTGTCTTGTATCATCTTGGAATCATTGTATTGCTGAGAATAGCTAAGTCATTTACAATTGATAAATAAATTGATCTTATTGATTTTACAATTGATTATTGTACAATTTTGTAACTGTGTACAATGTTCTCCTGATTCTGTTCACTTCACTTTGCATCAATTCATTTAAGTCTTTCCAGGTTTTTCAGAAACCATCCTGCTTGTCGTTTCTTACAGTACAATAATATTCCATCACAATCATATACTACAGCTTATTTAGCCATTCCCCAATTGATGAGCATCCTTTTGATTTCTAATTCTTGGCCACCACACAAAGCAGACAGAATTGCAAATGACTTATCCAAGATCAAACAGTGTCTGGGGCCAAATTTAAACTCAGTTCTTCCTGATATTAGGACCATCACTTTATATACTGTGTCATCTAGGTATTTCACAGTGGGCAATAAATGTGGATTGACTGATTACAGTTATTACTCATATTTTAGAGAAAAAAAGACTGAGGATAAGACAGGTTAAAAGGATTGCTCAGGGTCATACAATTAGCAAGTATTAGAGTCAGTAATTAAACCTAGTCCTTTTCTGATTCTTAAACTCAATAGTCATTACATTATACCAGACTGCCTTTAGGAAAGATATAACCTCAGATACAAGTTTAATCAGTCAAATTTGAACCCAGTCCATTTGTGGCTTCTTCCTTAATCAATATGACCAATGCAGTGAAATTTCTAGAATTCCATCCCATCATTCACCTCCAAACACAAAATAACAGAATGTCCTTCAGAGTTCTACATTCTTACAGGAACATATCAGATAGGACACATATACCTTGTGACAAAATCTATCATGGTATAACCCAGAGAAGGCAATCTTGTCCAGTCAAGGTAATAAGGACCAGGCTTCTGGGACTACTAACTTTATGAACTTTATACAAGGTCACATGAACTAATTCAGCCACATCACCTGTGTAATGACTTGTAGTGACAGGATTGTGACAAGGGAATTAGATCACAGCAATATCACCAGCATCAGGGTGCTCCTTCAATTGGTTTTATTTTGTTCACTGGCAATGCTAGCTGCCTTCACAGAGAGGGATATTGACTAATAAAGATACATTAGAATTGTTTTGCCCAATTTTGGCAATTCTTCCATCACCTTCTTGAGCACCACTATCCAGATCACAGTATCCCTGATAAACAAACTTGCACTTCAAGTTTCACTCTAAAATCTTGTTATCCATTATCTGCATTGAGCTACTTTTTACCATTTGTTTTGCTAGATAAGATTGTCTTTCTCTGTATTCATGGTAAATAAGGTATTTTCTTTAAGGACATCTTTTTATTCATATTTTATGTCTTATATCCTGATTCTTCCTATGGCTTCTGGCTTTCTTTTTGACCTTTTCTATTCAGATTCTTGGCTCCTGTGCATTTCCTGCTATATGAGTGCCCATATGTCTTCAGATTCCTGGTCTCATGTTGAAATCAAATGTCTGGATTCTTTTTTTTATTATTATGAAATTTTTGGTATGAGATTGAGTGATTTGCAGTCATATCCAACTCTTCATGATCCCATTTAGACTTTTCTGGGTAAAGATATTTGGAGTGTTTTGCAGTTTTCTTCTCCAACTCATTTTACAGATAAGGAAAATGAGGCAAACAGGGTTAAGTGAATTGCCCAGGATTACAAAACTAGTAAGTGTCAGAGGCCAAATTTGAATTCAGGAAGATGAATCTTCCAGACTCCAAGCCCTATGCTCTGTCCACTGTGTAACCTTGCTGTCCGATTATAAAATAAATCATCAGCAACCATGGTCATTTCAATATAGGAAGACCCAAAACAAAAAGATGAAACCATAAATTTCTGTTACATAATTTTTTTAAAGAAATGCACAGTGTTCCAAAAATTTTAGTGCAACTTGGAAGTTCCTGAAGCTGAAAATTACATCAATACTTTTGGAATAATCCTATACATTAAAATTAACAAGATTGTAACAAAATTACCCTGTTTGCATCTTCTTCTGAATTTTTTTCTGTGCCTTTAAAAATATTTTATTGAACTCTTTTCTTACTTTTTTCTGATAGTTATGAACATGATTCCTCTAGAAGTCCTCCCTATAACAAACGACTATATTAAGCAAAATAACCCAACATTGGCCATGATTAGAAACATTTGTCTCACAGGTTATTTATACATTGTATATATTTTTGGACTTTTTCAAAAATGTATCAATCAATGGTTTTCCTCCTCTCAGAAAATAGAATTTGCCAAATAAGCTAGCTCTCTGGGAGGGAAGGTATATTTGAAATAACTATGTTGATGTAAAAAAAAACAAAAAAATCAATAAAAACTTATTTTAAGGTCTTGTTTTGTACCTCAAATACATTAATTCTTACAAAAGATGAATGACATGCTTTCCCATTAATTTTCTGAAATTGCAATCAGTTGCCATATTAATCAGAATTCTGCTGTCTTTCAGAATTGTTTTCTTTATGTTAGTGAAGTCATTGTATAAATGGTTATCCTGGTTCATTTATTTTATTGTACAGTTTATTTAAATCTTCTCAGGTTTCTCTAAATTAAAAGCATTGGTTAATTCTTATGGTTCAATAATATTCTGTTATTTATAATACTTCAATTCATTGAATCATTTCTCAGTTGATTGTCACCTATCTTGTTTCCAATACTTTGCTACAGCAAAAAAAAAATGATGTAATAAACATTTTTATACAAATGAGTCCTCTTTTTCTTTGACCTAGTTAGGATATATGCCTAATAATGCTACCACTGAGTCCCTTCTAATCCTTCAATGTCTAGCTGACTCTCAGAAGCCTTCTTAACTAATGAGTTCTGATTTCTCCTAAGTCCAGCCCATTTCCATGCCCAGCCTCCCCCTCATGTTCCCAATTTTTCCTCAGCCTTTCCATTCTTGACTTTCCCTCCTAACTCTGAGGTTCAATGTCACCATCTGGCAGGATACTATTTGCCTCATCTATGGAAGGTCAAAAATACCATAGCAGCCTTATCAACCTAATAAGGAATAGTGACAATAAAGGAAGATGATAAATGTGAAAGTACTCTGAAAGTATAAAAGCACCATAACAAAGTAAAGGAATCACTTTAATTCAAGAACATTTAATAAGAAATATAAGGTTATTACTTTCTAGTGCATACAGTAAGTCAAACTAATGGCTAATAAAGTCTTGCCAAGTTGTGGTCATTCTAGGTCTGCTTTAGTAGATAGGTAAGACAGATTTTCCATTTAGCTATCTCTTGGACAAATCACTTTTTTTGAGTCATTTTTTGGCCTTGTTTTTGTCCTCTGTAAATGAAAGGACGGATTATAACAAGTGGTGTCCAAACTTTGGGACCATTTTTTAAATGTGAACTATGGCTATATTGTCCTCATTTTAATTTCAGGACATTTTGTAAATTTCTATATGATAGTACATATATACTTAGTATCTATTGATAAAATATCTGATGATATAAATCTGTTATGAATATGACAACAATTTTATTTCTGTGTAGCCTAAGAAAGGTCTGGGCAATTAAGCTGTTTTATATGCTAAATGATGTTCACATCAATCCATTGCACTTCATTATACTATTTGAATTTTTATCTTATTAATTCTCACATATTGGATTCAAGGTTAATTGAGAAATGTTTTGATATTTCCCTATAAATTATTAAAATAAAAAAATCTCATTAATCAATTAGCTCTGAGCCCACTGTATAAAAATGATCCTTTCTTTACCCATAACTTTTCCTCTTTAGTATCAAATCTTTATTTCATAGGCTTAGCAAATATTAGTATTTAAGATTATGAAACTTATTGGCTATTAAAAGTATATGTTAAGATTCCAAAGATATATTAACTCTGAGAAAAATAACAATCAAACTCATTTTTGAGTATCAAATGCAATTACTGATTTCTCATAAATACTGAAACTGTACCCTCACCATTCTTCTCTGTCAAGATGGTAATCAAAGTGTTTCAAGAATTCTTTTTAGGCTACCTTTTCCAGAGGATAAGAGTTAAATGCAGTTCTTTCAAAATGGCTCTTCAATTTCTCTCAAATATGTTATTTAACTCACTTAGTCTTAAGAAACAGAGAATCTCAAGTATCCTTGTTATACCTCAAACAGTCTCTCTTAACCAAAATAGTTAATTCTCTCCAAGTGAGAGTTAAGTTGCTTCTCTCTGGTATTCTAATCCCTCTTAAAATATAGAAAAAGAAACAGTCTCTGTGGTGGGAACTATTACATTTGGTGTTACATAAATACATACAAGGATGTATATAATATTGAAACATTATTGATGCCTTTTGTTCTTAGATCATTTTTTAATATTAAAAAAATTATTTCACCCTTTTTTTCTCAAAACTTATCCCTTCTTTGTAACAATGAAAAACAATTAAACAAAAAAGTCAGTACACTGAATCAATGCCAACAATATCCTAGTTCTTCCTACTTATTTGCCAAGAGTAAAGGGCATATTTCTTATTAGAACTATGGCTACTTTTTTTCAGTTACTCAAAGTTTGGCTTCCTTTTAATTATATTTTTAATTCTATTTTTGCCATAATTCATGTTCATGGATCCTGCTAATTCTAGTCTACTTCAGTACATATAAATCTTTCCATATTTTTCTGAATTCTTCATATTGTACTATAATAGTACATTACATTAATGTTATAATTTATTCAGATATTCCCTAGCTGACAGACTCTATGTTCTTTCTTCCATTTTTTTCTAATATAAGAATTATTACTCTATTTTTGGTACATATTAGATCTCTGTTTCTGTTTTTGACTTCCTTGGAATAGATGCTCCATAGCTGATTACATTTTTAATTAGTTCATATTTAATTACTTTAATACAATATTTTTATTTACTGTATGGAAAAAAACCAAAAATGATCAAAAAAGTGCTTGGTATATAATTAGGTAATAGGTAGTATTGATGTTATCTTGGCCAAATCACTAAAATTCCTTGATCTAACCTTCTTCATGTATAAAATAAGAGGGTTTTATTAGTTTGATCCTAAGATCACAATTTGCTCTAAATCTATGATCTCATTATCTTTTCTTCTGATTCTTGGGTTCCTGAAGTTTGGTGACCAATAAATTGGAAACCACTGGATTAGATATTCTACAATGCCAAGGACTCTCCTCCCATAATTGTGTTCTTTGATTTACACCCAAAAAATTAACGTGCTCATTTTCTTAATAATAGCAATTCCTTTCAGTAAAGTGAATATGTCTCCTGTAGTTTGGTTTACACTATTCATTTGTTAAATAAAGGTTAAGTTCCTTCCAGATCCAATCCAAGTTATCACAACTTCTGAATTCACTGTTTTAGAAATCATGAGAAAATAAGAAATCATTTTTAATTTTTTTCTGCCTGTGTCAGAGGACAAAGTTGTCTTGAATGGCCACAGCAGCCCATTAAACAGGAGGACAACTGGTTCAACCATAGCACTCAGAGAGATTGATAGGGGTCTATATTGGAGGTGGAAGGTAAGAAAGGAAGAAAAGAAAATAATTGCCCAGGACTGGACTTTCTAAGTCATGTGGATATGCATGCCTGAACCCCATCCATGCCATGCTGTCAACTCCCATCTGTGGCATTCCAACAGCAAGGTAGGAGACATTTTTAATATGACTGTCACTTTTCCACCAATCCAATGACAGATATGAGCAAATAATATAAATTCTCTAGCCATCCTCTGGCATTTATTTCAATGTAAGCGTACTTTTCCCCCCAAGTATAAAGCCCAATAGTAATTTATCAAGAGACAAATCATTTTTTCTTGGCAGTGAAGTCTGCAAAATTCCCATTTTTAAGGTCCTAAATCTCTCTCCTTTGACAGGAGTAAGAAAGCATTAAAAGCTTTGATTTAGCTGGATCATACAAAATAGTTTCTCATAATTATCCTTTTGGATGATATATGCTTGTCTCTTTCCCCCTTCTTATTAAACCTGAGGTCTCCATTTTTCATCCAGTTGTATTACTAAATTAAATTGCCTTTTGTTGTATTCAAGTTAAGCACTTTGCCAAAAGCTTTTCTTGTTCAGGGAAATAACATTTACCCAATATGCGGCCACGGTTTACTGTTTGAATTTACTGTTTGCAATTGTTTGGTTTGCTGGGCAATTTGAGGATATTGTTAGTTTTAATAGGAATAATGAATCACTGTAATTTAGTATGGTATCTGGGAGTACAGTATCTGGGGAGAAAGAGAAAGAAACATTGGAATCCCAGCTTACATCGGAAAATGATTTTTCCAAATCAAAAACCAGATGGGGAAAAGGTTAGAAGAAGTGGCTGGCAGACAGGAGCAGCTGTGAGAACTTGGAGTGATGCCTACTCCCTGGTGTGGGGAAAGAAGATTGAGACAGGTTGAGTTAGGGTGGGATGAAGCACCTGCTGTTTTTCACCAAGTTCCCAGAGAACTTGCAGATCGCAGACCTCTCCCAAGTGTTCAACAGTTGAAAGAAACTCATGGCAAATAAGAGCTTTGGTTCTTAGAGACCTTTAAAAGCTTTATTGAATTCAAACTTTCTTCTATATACTGAATTTATTGCACTGGATTTCAATCTCCTTCTCTTCCTTCCAAAATGAGGGGGTTGGGCCAAGTGATCTCCAAAGTCCCTTCTTGCTTTGAAATTTGATGATTTTATTTTTGGATTCTCCAGCCTCTCTCAGATAACTGTTTCTAATGGCCAACAACCTTTGTATTGAATGAATCATTCATTGTAGGATGGAATTAAAACTAGAAGGAACCTCAGAGATCAACTGAGCCAATTACTCTTATTTTATAGATGAATAATAGCATTAGGTGATTTGCTCAAGATCACCCCGAGATTAAATGCCAAAGCCAGGATTCAGCACCAAATCTGTAGATACAAAATCCAGTGTTTTTCCCATTGTACCACATTGCTTCTCTTGCTTTTGTCTTTGTTCAATCCCACAAGGCAGGGCTGATTCAACGCCTTCTTGCTCAGAAGTAGACATTATTAACTTCTAAGGAATATTTTTTGTAGAATGATAGTTTCTAAACGCTTATCAAGAATTTACTAAGAAAGTAAATAGCGGGAATCAGAAAAGCTGTTACAAATCTGGCTGGGGAATTCAATGAATATGTTAGATAGTAACTAAGGATCTACTAAGGCATCTACTGAATCTGATTTGTATAGGGAAATCCTACAGAGGCTTGTAATCCTCACTGATTGGTTATAATGGTTGTTTTTCTTTCTTTCTTTTTCTTTCCTTTTTTCTTTCTCAATGGTAAGAGAAGAAAAATAAATGCTTATTAGTTGAAAATAAAATTAAATATTTTACCATTGAAAGCTCTGGAGGTCCTTATCCCAACTCAGACTCTCATTGACAATTTGTAGGTCAGCTACCTGCAACTCTTGGGATACTCCAGAAAAGAATTGAGATATATTTCTAGTGCTGATTCTATTTTGTCATTTCCCTCAATATTGACCATCAATACAATATCTCTACCCAATATAACTGATGACACTGATTTCCATCCCATGATCAACATACCCATTTAACATCAATTAGCTTTTACAAAGAAATATTTACTAAGAGTAGAAATGACAGATATAAAGGCACCCCTCTAAAACAGAGATACTGTCTATCCTCTACCATCCTGTTATTTTTGCAATAAAACAACTTTATTTAGAATATTACAGTGAAAAGCATAATTCCTTTTTAAAGAAATTTGTTATTTTCAAAATACATGCATAGTTAGTTTTCAACATTCATCTTTAAAAAACCTTGTGTTCCAAATGTTTTCTCCCTTCCTTTCCCCCACTCCCTCTCTTAGACAGTAAGTAGTCCAATATGTGTTAAACTTGTGCAGTTCTCTGTATTTCCACAACGATCATGCTGCATAAGAAAAATCAGGTCAAAAAGTAAAAAAAAAATTAAAAAAACACAAAAAAACAAGCAAACAAAAAAGTGTAAATACTATGTTGTGATCCACACTCAATCTCCATAGACCTCTCTCTGGCTATAGATGGCTATCTCCATCACAAGTCCATTGAAACTGGTGAATCACCTTGCTGTTGAAAAGAGCCATATCCATCAGAATTGATCATCATATAATCTTGATCATCATATAATCTTGTTGCTGTGTACAATGTTTCCTAGTTCTACTCACTTCACTTAGCATTAGTTCATGTAAGTTTCTCCAGTCCTTTCTAAAATCATCCTGTTGGGGCAGCTAGGTGGTGCAGTGGTTAGAGCACCAGCCCTGAAGTCAGGAGGACCTGAGTTCAAATGTGGTCTCAGACACTTCCTAGCTGTGTGACCCTGGGCAAGTCACTTAACCCCAATTGCCTAAGCAAAAAATTAAAAAAAATAAAATAAAATCATCCTGTTGATTATTTCTTACAGAACAATAATATTCCATAACATTCATAATTATTCAGCCATTCTCCAACTGATGGGCATCCACTCAGTTTCCAGTTCCTTGCTATTATAGAAAGGATTGCTACAAACATTTTTGCACATGTATCACCTCATCCTTAAGAGGAATGGGTCAAACTTAAAGTAGTTTCTACAAAGCATTTGTCTCATCAAATTCACTTCTAAATGAGGCAAAGTCAATTGATAGAAACACTTCTTTAATTTCAGGACATGCTGCCATATAGTCAATCTATAATTGGACTAGGTTAAAAAAGCTTATCTTTAGGGATACACTGGTGATCCAGGTTTGGCTGCTATCAGACTCTAGTATAGACTACAATTCAATCCTCTCCTCCTCCAGTCTTTCAAGTCTCACAAAGCTTTCATTTTATTTTCATTCTTCTTTTAGCTAAGAACAAGAAAAAAATAGACAAGGCAAGGATAAAAGAAACCTCACAGTCATGCATTCATGAGCCAATGAAGGCCCCTGTGGGGGGAAAGGGCAGCCCTATGTCTTTTTCTTTATCCAGAGGCTTATATCATATCTTCTAGATTGCCACCAGCAGAGAGACAGATCAAATCATCATGTTAGTGCCTTTTGTATGCACTCAGTTATGGCTCAGCAGCCAACCAAAAGGTCAATAGAATGTGTATTCATCTTCTGAAGTGGGGATATGGAGCCCTCCATTCCACATCACCATGAATTTCCAAAAGCAGGCTCATCAAACATGTGTATCCCCAAGACTGGATCTTCATTGGCTAATCTCCTATTACAAAAAATGAAAGTTGACTTTAAAAAATTCAAACTTTTCATCAACTGAATTCAGTGAGAGGTGTGTGTGTGTGTGTGTGTGTGTGTGTGTGTGTGTGTGTGTGTGTGTAAAAATGCAGACACAGCTGGAATGTTTTGGCTGCCAAAAGATCAATTCATGTCCCTGAGACAATAAAAGTAGAGACCAGGAGGTGGAGTTGATGATAAATCCATACGTGGCATACAGAATGAAGGCAGAGTAAAATACAGAAATGTGGGGAAGGGAAATTATAAAATTGATAAGAGAAATGAAGCACTGAATAAGCAACAACTTTAAAAAAATTACATCCATGATTCCTCAGCTATGATCTTTACCCACTCCAGATCAATACCATGCCCCTAAATAATAAATGCTGAGCTGCAGGGTGATGGTCTCCAGTTGCAATGATTCTGACTCAAGTCTACCTTAGGTCTAACAGTATGCTGGTTTGGGCCCAAAGGGAAACAAACACTTTCTTCCTCTCAAAAAGCAGAAATGCTATATAAGCTTTTATGTAAAATTGTAAATTTAGAACTGAAAGAAATTTTTGAGTTTTGCAAAGTTGGAAACTGAGGTCATGGGAAGTTAAGTACTTTTCTGGTGTTACTTTACTGGTATGTATCTAAGAAGGGATTTGAATTCTAGCCTTTTTAATTTTAAGAATATTATTCTCCATTGTGCCACCTAGATGCCTTTGTTACCATTTTTTTAGTTATTTCATTAAATATTTCCCAATTACACATATATTTTCTAAACATTCATTTTAAAAAATTTTAAGTTCCAAATTTTCTCCCTCCCTCTACACCTCCCCCCTTATTGAGAAGGCAAGCAATTTGACATCTATTATACATGGGAAGTCACCCAAAACATATTTTCATGTTAGCCATGTTGCAAAAGAAAACACAGAACAAAAAAATAAGAAAAAGAAAAAAAGAGAAAGTAAAAAATAGTCTTTATTATTTATTTAGTTGCCTTTTAAATAAACTCTACCTAGAACTCTTATTTACTTATTTTATTGAATAATTTCAAGAAAGTCTCTCTGGTAAAAGTGAAGACTAGAGATCAACTCCCTCAATTTCCTTTTAAGGAGGATGTTCTGGCTAACCATCTCTTCATTTCCCCTTGGGCTGCATGCCTCTAGATTTCTCCATCATTCCTCTCCCAACCTTTCCTTCTTTTAGCTCCCTTTTTGAGTATTTTCCTTTTCTCTCTTTTCCCACTACACTGTAAGATTTTTAAGGATAAAGGTTATCTTTTGCCTTTCTATGAATCCCCATCACTTAGAACTATACCTGATAAATATTTGTGTCCAATCTGTGGTAGAGTCTTCCAAACTTGTATTGGTTTGATCAGCCAGAGTTGGACACTGGTACCTTGATCCTATCATAGTAATGTCATTTTGGTCCTCTTTGAGAATAAAGAATATCAACCAACCAACCTGACAAACAGTAGACACTTAATAAATTGACTGACTGATCCAACAAAGGAATCTGCATTTTACCCTAAAGGAAATGGGGAGCTACTGAAACCTCTTGAACAATACATTGTTCAAAAATTAACATGGTCAAACATGTACTATAGGATCAACATACCAACTCTGTGGATGATAGAATGAAGATGAGAGATATGTTATGAGGTAACCAATTAGTAGGCTATTTCAAGAGTCCAAAAAAAAGTGATGAAGTACTGAACCAGGGTAATTATTATATAAGTAGGAATAACATGGCAAATGAGAAAGAGATCAAAGTCAGAGAATTAAACAGGATATGGGGAAGGGAGTGCATGCAAGTACAGAGTTAAAGATCACTCCTAAATTACTGACTTCAGTTTATTAAAAGAATGATGGTGAACTTAACTGAAATAGAAAAGTTACAAGGAAGAAAGAATTTAGAAGAAAATTTAATGAGTCCTATTTTAGATATATTGCTTTTGAGATATCAATGAGACTTCTAGATAGAGACTTCAAGTAGTTGGGGGTAAAGTAGAGTTCAGAAGAGATATTATAGCATGATGTGTGGAGTTAGAGACTGAGGAGTTATCTGTATAGGGATGAGAGATGAATATATATGGCTGAAAAGAACAAGTATGTAGGAAGGCAAAAAAGGGCTTTAAAATAAAGTCCTGAAGTGCATCTACACACAGAAGAATCAACCTGATTGTATCAGCTCACACACTGAGGTTTTGTACTATGCCTTAATGACAAAGGAAAATTGATATTTCTCTGGCTAACATATTTTTATTTATTATTTCAGAAATGTTCTTAATTCCAGACAATCCAGCCTATGTCAATGATCTTTATCACTTACATTAAGCCAATGAGCTAAAAGTAGGCAGTTTGGAGGGGAGAACATCAGTCACAACATCGTTTAAAAAAAGGGGAAGGGACCAGCTAGGTGGAGCAGTGGATAGAGGACTTGGGGTTAAAGAATATGAATTTAAATATGGCCTCAGCTATATCACTCTGAGCAAGTCATTTAATCCTGATTGTCACCAAAACAATTGTCCAAAATGATCTTATTTTAACCAATAACCAATCTTTTTTGTTTACTCAAGGTCAGTGTCTTAGCATTCTTTTTTAGACTATTCACAATCAGTTAATGCTGGAAAAAAGGAGTAATACTACTCTGTTTTCACAGTGAGTAACTTCTCACAGAAAGTTTTCAAAACCAAATGTCCTCTAATGGTAGAGGAGTTTTATTCCTAAAATGACTTACAATTAAATGCCCAATTGCTTTAACTTTAATTAAGAATTAATGGCCTTGGTTTTAGTCACACTGTTTCATAGTTGACCCAAAAATTACAGTACAGAGAAGATAATGTTCCTGTATAAGTAGAGGAATTTTCCTGAAAATTTCTTCGCTCTGTATTACAAATCCAGAGATGAATATTCAGGTTGAGGTAGTTATCTAAAGTTTATAGAAAATAAGAGTAATAGGGACAAGGGCTTTTTAAAAAATGGTTACAGCTTTACCCTATCCTTCCTGGGTTTTTAGTGGCTTTTTGAGGTTTAATGGAGCCCACAGGCAATTCACATATCCTGGAATTAATCAACTGGGAGGATGCTGAGAATTGGAAAGAGATAGGAAAGGGATTTGGGTGTCTTTCCCCAGTAGGGCTTAGCAAAAGATCGTAGGAGGACTAATGTGGTTCATCCTGCCAACACTGAGATACTATGAGACGAAGTAAGAGGAACTGAGTTGCATTAACTCATTTAAGAATAAGGTTCTGCCAGGAGATCATTATACACGGCAACAACAGTACTATATGACGATCAATTCTGATGGACATGGCTCTCTTCAACAATGATATGTTTCAAACCACCTCCAATTGTTCACTGAAGAAAGCCATATATACCCAGAGAGAGGGATGCGAAATGTGGACCACAACATAACATTCTCATACTCCTTGATTGATGTTTGCTTACATTGTATTTCCTTTATCTGATATATCGTTTGTGTAGATAAGATTTTTCTTGCACAACAATAAGTTTGGAAATATGTATACATATATTCGATTTGCCAATATTTTAACATAATTAACATGTAGTGGATATCCTGCCATCTAGGGGAGGGGTGGGGAAGTTGGGGGGAAAAATTTGTAACGGAAAGCTATGTAAGGGTTATTGTTGAAGAATTACCCACACATATGTTATGCAAATAAAATAAAATTTAAAAAAAAGAATAAGGTTCTGGGACCTTCAGGAGGGAATGTCAGAAGATCTTGTAAACTGACTGAGAAACCTTTTCTTTTTTTTTTCTTTCCCACAGATGGTTTTATACGACTAATAATAAATATAAAAATGCATTTATAACTTTTTGATACAGTTTGGCCTGGGAAGTCTCATTTGAAAAGATTGGGGGCACTTTCTCAAAGTGGCAAATACTATTTTCAGGAAGCAGATGTCAGCCATGGAGATGGACAACCATAGCAATACCAGTAGAATGGCAGGGCTTCCATGCCATGACATGAGTAGATGCTGGTTGAATTGAAATGGTGGAATGACAACAGTTCCTAGATCATGATGAGAAACTGCAGGAAGTAGAACTAAAAAGTGGGGAGTCATAGAAATATGATGTCAAGGAACAAATCTTAGCCCTATCTTCCTTGATATTGTGAGTCATGAAGGTCATGGAGGCTTCAAAGATATCCAGATTGCTAAATGTCCTAGCTACTACCACAGGCTTTTTCTTCCTGCTTGAGACAGAGGGAATCTATTTTGAACTATAAGTTAGCAGTGCCTACCTAGGTTCTTGGGACTGTTGTGTAGTTGTGCCCAACTCTTCATGACTTTATGAACCATAATATGCTAATACTGTCTACAGGGTTTCTTGACAGAGATACTGGAGTTGTTTGCCATTTTCTTCTTCTGTGTAAGAGGCAAGCAGAGTTAAGTGACTTGTATAGGATCTGTCTCCTGTTCTATCCACTACATTACCAGTAGCCTCTAAATGAAATGGAACAGAATACATCTAGAGGAGAGCAAAATGGATTAGTCCTGATTCTCACTCCCCTGTACCTTGGGGCCTAGGTTAGTGTTGAGCAATGGGGTCTGGGTGCTCATTCATTGAGCAAAGTAGAAGTAGGGGGAAATTAAAACTCCCAAGCTTGTGGTGAACACTGCAGCACGTGGCCTTGAAGTTGCCTTCACCCTGAGTTACTTTATCGAACTGTTCCCATGCTTAAGGTGTCCTAGAAATTGGAGCAGCAGAAGTAGGTGCATTTGAGAGATGGATTGCCACTGAAGGCAGAAAAGCCAGGATGATAATAAAAAGGCTGCACGATCACTGGAGCACAAAATGCAAACAGAAACTACCTGAAAAATACTATGGGCTTTGCTATAGGCATTTTTCTTCCTATGCAATCAGCTGCCATTGAATATATGGGCTTTCCAACAGGGTGACGCTGCAGATAAGCATTTGAGGTGCATACAAATAACCAGCTTTGTGTCACTGCTATGCATTATTGCCCAACATTCATATGCTGCCCAGAGCACTTTCATATTTGCAAAGAGCACGATGTAGAATGATTTTTAGGAGTATTTTCACAGGAAAAATCCACTGCAGATCTATTGTCATCATGCCCCCTGTCTGCTCCCCACAAAAAGCAAACAACAAAAAAACTCAGCCTTTTGATGGCTACCTATAGGATCAAGTCCAGGGTTCTAAGGGCATTCAAGGTCTTCCACATTTCAATCCCTATCTATTTTTCCAGTATTATGCTCAACTATTTCTTTATATGAACCCTCTCCAGGTAAAGTGATTTCCTAATCTGCCCCAAACCTGCCTTTTTCTTTCCAAAGGATGTGGGTTCAATTCCCTATTTTTGATGCAAACAGCCTATGACAAGTCATTTCTCCTCCTTGCCATTTACTTACTAGCTCTAGAATAATAGTTTGCCTTATCTTTAGAACCCATGTGGGAATTGAGAAGAGACTTATAAAGTACACTCTTAGAGATATATAAATATCTCTATTATATTACATTATAGCTTGTGTACCCACCAGATAAGCTGATTGACAAAAGCTAACTAACAAAAAGACAACAAATGCTGTATTTTGAATAAAATATATTTATTAGGCTAGAGATAAGGATATTGTTGTGAAGAATGATATACTGGATAAAAAGATATCCTAAGAATCAGAAAAACTAGATTCAAGTACCAATTCTAAAATATACTAGCTATATGATTCTGGGCAAGTCATTTAACTTTTGAGTGCTCCCAGGCAAGTCTCTTAAGACTTTAAGTTACAAAATTGTTGTTGATCTATTAGCTAGCTAGAATACTTATTAAACATTTCCTATGTGTTGGTTCCTGACTCCAAGCCTAATACTCCATCCATTATGCTACCTAGCTGCCCCTGCGGAAAAATGATAGGGACACAAATACACATAAGCAAAATAGTCCTTGTCTTCAAGGAGCTTATATTCTACTGAAAGAAGACAACAATAAAAGATGGGAGGGAAAGGTGTATAGTATATGGAAGCCTAGTTTTAAGGAGGCTGAAAATAGAAAGTGAGTTTTAGGTCTAAGAAAGACAATGCAAAAGCTGACCTATCAGGACTTAGTGGAGTTCCTAGGATGCAGTCCAAATCTCTAAGAAAGAAATAGTAGGAGATAAATGGTGAACCAGAAGCCCCAAAGTTTAATACAGGAATAGAAGTCTCATGTTATAGCATAGGGAGTTTTCTCACTGAAAGCTACACTGATGAAATCACAGGTTTGGACAAAAAAATGTAGAATGCCATTGGGATATGTGGAACAAATCTACAACTTCAACACTGAAATCTCTGCAATATTGGTTGAAGTGGGGTCACTCTTTAGGGAAAACCCATGTAAAGATTTCCTCCCATCCTCATTCTGCTTAGTTCAGAAGCTAAGCAGGTTCTATCAGTCTTCTCTTTTATCCAAGAATTCTTCCTCATAGTCCAGGAACTTGATGTATTAAAGAACCCCTTTGTGGCATAGGGGTTAGAATACTGATAGAGATAAGACTGATGGAGAGCTAAACCATTCCACTTAGTATAAATGCTAAGTAGTCTGCTGGTCCATTAAATAGCTCCAGGGAATGACCAGGAAATGAAAAAACAATACAACACAACTACTGGTTGCCATAGGGAAGTTAGAATCCCTGGAAAATAAGAGAAAAGGAAACAGCTACAGTCAAAAAATTGAGCCCTAAAAAGGGCTAATCAACCAAGTCCAATTAAGTCCAACAGGCATTTATTAATCATGCAAGATACTGTGTAGGCTTCATAAACACTTCTTGATTTGACTAAAGGTAACCTTGCATGGAAAAGAACCTAAGGAGAATAGAAAAGATTTCCTGAAGAAAGCAACATTTATGCAGAACAATGCCAGGAATTCTAAGAGATGTAGATGAGAAAGGAAAGTATTGTAGTCGTGAAAGGTAGTCACAAAGACAGGAAGGAGATGAAACATTATATATGGGGAATACTAAGTAGTGTAAGGATTGTAAAGTATGTGTGGTGGGAAATAATGTGTAAATAACTGGAGAGCTAGGAAGAACCCAAGTTGGAAAGAGCTTTAAATTCCATATAGAGAAGTTGATATTCAGTCTTAAAAGTAATAAAAAGCCCTATGACCTTATGGAGTAGGAGAGTAACATAGTAGAATCTAGGCTTTCAAAAAATCACTTTACCTAGTTGGAAGCTTGACTAGAGTATGGGAGGGGAAGCTTGAGGTGGAGAAACCAGTTAGAAAGCTATTGAAAATTTCATAAATAGCCCAAGTGATAGGTGATGATAGCCTTAATAAAGGTAATATAGTATTCTATAAAGAATGGGCTTTTATATGACAGATGTGAATATAGAAATAATTCAATTATCAACCAGCCATGGAAAGTGAGTTATAGTGAGGAGCTGACCATGGGAAATAAGGTAGAAGAATGTTCAAAGCTCAATGGAGTCCATATAAAACAATTGCAAAAATGGGCTCAAGAAAAAAGGGGCAATATGATATTTGACTTTTTAATATCATGCCTCTTAAAAATATATGCTGACAGGATTATAGTTTGTTTTTTGTCAATATACACTTATTAAATGTTTGTTTTTCATTAAGCACTAGGGATACAAAGAAAGGCAAAAATATGATCTTTGCTATCAAAGAGTTCACACACTATTGATAGAGACAACATATAAATGACTATGCACACTAAATATATGCACAATACTTACAGACAGAAGTAAGGAGGAGAATAAGGGGAAAGAGGCAAAGAAAGATCTCCTGCAGAAGTGAGTTGTGTATTGAAAGAAGCCAGGAAGTAGAAATGAAGAGAGAGAGGGGCATGTTTGACATGAAGTGAAAATAGTGGAAGTAGGAAGATGGGTATCTTAATCAAGTAAAAGCTAGGATTGTAGCTGGATTGTAGATAAATTGGGGAAGTAAAGAACACTGAAAGGGTAGGAGGTATCAGGTTGTAAATGGTTTTAAGTGAAGTAAAAGGGAGTTTAGGAAAATCCCTTTATCAGCTGAGTAGATAATGAATTAAAGTGGGGAAAGATGATGTGGAAGACCAATTAGATGATCATGTGTAGGGACAGTTAGGTGGTGCAGTGGATAGAGCATCAGCTCTGAAGCCATGAGGACCTGAGTTCAAATACTTCCTAGCTGTGTGACCCTGGGCAAGTCCCTTAACCCCAATTGCTTCAGAAAAAAAAATCACATGTGAAGTGATTGGACCTTCACAAGGGTCTGGTTGCATGAATGCTAAGAAAATAATGCATAGAGGAGATGTTGTAAAGGCAGAAATGACAAGACTTGATAGGAAGATGAGTACAAGTGAAGAATCATATCAAGATTGTGAGACTGAGTGAATAAAGTTCCCTTGGTAGTAATAGGAAAGTTATAAAGAGGGGAAGGTTTGAGGGGGAAGAGATAAAGAATTCTGCTTGGGGTATCCAATGAAATTTTAGGGCTGGATAGAGAGAACAGATAGGAGACAGACAGAGACACAGAGAGACAGAGATAAAAACAAAGAGAGGAGAGAGGGGAATGAAGGAAAGAGAGAAAGGGGAAGGAGGAGAGAGAGAGGGAGGGAGGGAAAAACAGAGAGAGGAAGAGGGAGAAGAAGAGGGAGAGAGAGAGAGAGAGAGAGAGAAAGAGAGAGAGAGAGATCTGAGAACCCTGGGAGCTGAATTTCAAATACTAGATGAGATAATATAAAGGGAGTAGAGGGCCCAAAGAGAGCCTTAGGGAACATTTCCAACTAGTAGGTATTAATTGGAAGACAATTCAACAAAAGAGACAAAAAAGGATAATTCTGATAGGTAGGAGGAGAGTTAAGAGAGAATAGGATTATGAGCAAGTAGAGAGGAAAAAATGTGCAGGAAGAAATGATTAACAACATTAACAATGGAAAAAAAAACATTTCATTCTGGCAATAAAGAAATCATTAGGAACTTTAGAAAGAGTGATTTCTATTGAATAATGAGATCAGAAATCAGATTAAAGAGGATTTAGAATTAAGTGAAGAAACAGAAGTATCTAATATAGATGGTTTTCTCAAGGAGTTCAGATGCACAAGAGATATAAGACAATAAGAGACAGTCAAATTAAATGAGAGTTTTTAAGGAAGGAGAAAACCTGTGCTTGTCAAAACTAATACAGGTAAGATTAGGAGGGAAGCAATAAATTGGGAAATCATTTTTACATTTAAGGGTTCTGATAAAATCCTCATTTCTTTTCTTTTCTTTTTTTTATTTGCAAAACATATGTATGGGTAATTCCTAAACATTAACTCTTACAAAGCTTTCTGTTACAAATTTTTCCCCCCTACTCCCCACCCCTCCCCTAGATGGCAGGATATCCACTACATGTTAATTATGTTAAAATACTTGACAAATCGAATATGTGTATACATATTTCCAAACTTATCATTGCTGTGCAAGAAAAATCATATCTACACGAAAGACATATCAGATAAAGGAAACACAATGTAAGCAAACATCAATCAAGAGTAGGAGAATGTTATGGTGTGGTCCACATTTCACATCCCTCTCTCTGGGTGTATATGGCTTCCTTCAGTGAACAATTGAAAATGGTTTGAAACATTTCATTGTTGAAGGGAGTCATGTCCATCAGAATTGATCAAATACTTGATAAATTGAATATGTGTTTGTGTATATGTATATATATGTATATATATGTATATATATATATTTATATATATATATATACAGCTATCTCACTGTATAAGAAAAATCATATCTACAAGAAAAAAAAACCTGAGAAGAAAAACATAATGCAAGCAAACATCTATAGAGAGCATGAAAATGCTACATTGTGGTCCAGACTCAGATCCCCCAGGCCTCTCTCTGGGTGTATAT
>JAJPUD010004408.1:65007-109933 GCA_023553655.1 Myrmecobius fasciatus | reverse complement strand
TTTCTATGTCTCTTCATGAGACTTTGCCTTATTTTACCTTTTTTTTTACTTTATTTTACCTCCTTTCCCCTCCCCCCTTTTTTTCACAGTATGATATACCTTCCACCTCTAATTTCTTTTTGATTATTATCAAAGTAAAATGAAATTATACCCCCATTCTTTAAGGATACCCCTAGTAGAGATATAGTTCTTGAGGGTTCTTTCCTTTTTACCTTTTTATGCTTCTCTAGAGTCCTGTATTTGGAGGTCAAATTTTTTGTTCAGATCTGGTCTTTTCATTAGAAATAGGTGAAATTCTCCTGTATCATTGAATGACCATCTTCTTCCCTGGAAGATGATGCTCATTCTAGCTGGATAGCTTATTCTTGGCTGTAATCCAAGTTCTTTTGCCTTTTGGAATATCTGATTCCAGGCCCTTCGATCCTTCAATGTGGAAGCTGACAGATCCTGTGTAATTCTAATGACAGTTCCTTGGTATTTGAACTGTTTTTTTCCAGCAGCTTGTAATATCTTTTCCTTGGTGCAGTAGTCCTGAAATTTGTCCACGATATTCCTTGGGGTTTTAATTGTGGGGTCTCTTTTAGGAGGTGATCAGTGAATTCTTTCAATGCCAATTTTGCCTTCTGATTCTAAAACATCAGGGCAATTCTCTTTCATGATTTCCTGGAAGATAGCATCAAGGTTCTTTTTTTCATCGTGACTTTCAGGGAGTCCGATAATCCTTAGATTGTCTCTCCTGGATCTGTTTTTCAAGTCAGTTGTTTTTCCTCGGAGATATTTCATATTTTTTTCTATTTTTTCATTTTTTTTGTTTTTGTTTGACTGATTCTTGAAGTCTTATTGAGTCATTCATTTTAATTTGTTCAATTTTAATTTTTAAGGTATTATTTCCTTCAGTTATCTTTTTTAGCTCCTTTTGTAACTGGCCAATTGAATTTTTTGGTTCATTGCATTTTTTTTCCATTTTGCCAATTTTATTTTTCAGTGAATTGTTGTCTTTTACCAATTCACTAATTTTGTTTTCTTGTGATTTGGTGACTTTTACCAATTCACCAATTTTGTTTTCAGTGAATTGTTGTCTATTTCCAATTCACTAATTTTGTTTTTCAGTGAATTTTTGTCTTTTTCCAATTCACTAATTTTGTTTTTCAGTGAATTGTTGTCTTTTACCAATTCACTATTTTTATTTTCCAGTGAGTTGGCGACTTTTTCCAATTCACCAGACTTATTTTCCAGTTTTTCACATCTCTGTTGCAGGGCGATATTTCCTTCTTGCACTACTCTCAGTTTATTTCCCCAATCTTCTTCTAGCTCTCTTTTGAGATTATTTATGCAATCTTCCCAGTAAGCCTTCTGAAAGGGAGACCAGCTTAAGTCCGCCTTTGTGGCTTTATCTGGGATTGTTTTCAGAATCTCAGGATCTGGGGACTTCTCTACTTTTTCTCAGTAAAAGCTCTCTATGGTGAGAGCTCTCTTCTTCTTGCTCATGATTTTCAGCTGAGGTATCAGTCACCAGCAGAGAATTCTGCAGCAGCAGCAGCAGCAGCAATTTCAATTTGCCCTGGGGCAGTTTGCTGAGTTGACTTCCGGTCTGGGGCTGATCTCTCTAGATCCACACCAGGACCACACTTTCAGCTGCTCTCAGTCCACCCTTTATGAAAGGTAGATCCGCCAAAGCACCTGCCCGCAAGCAGAGCAAAGTGGCCCAAGGGTCTCCCAGGGACTTCCTGGCAGCCTAAAATTTTCTGGTCCTTCCTAGCCCCGGACTTGCATCTCGGCTGCGCACTGGCGTCTGAGTGCTAGATGCTGCTCGATCCCCTGCCCATCTAAACCTGACCTCAGAAGTTCTTTCAAAGTAGATTGTTGATAGAAGTGCGTTGTAGTCCAAGTGTTTGGTGGAGCCCTCACTCCAGAACCATTTCGGAGGCTCAATTTGTCTGGGTCTGAGGGAAGGTCTCAGGAGCTCACAGAGAACGCTGTCTGCAGTTCGCCATCTTGGCTCTTCATCCTTCATTTTGGAAGAGCGTCAATGATATCATAGGTGATGTCTTGATTTGCCCACAAATTGGATTTAAGTGAGACTGAATTGCACAGTCATCAATCTCACTCTTTCTTCCTGAGTCATTCAAATCCAGTGGCAGGACAAAAGTCAAAACAATGGTGATGACCCAGGGTACAGTGGATATTCTTGGCAACATCAATTTCCAGACAAGCTACAAGTCTTCCACAGTGCCTACTTCAACCACCTCCATGGCCACTGGAACAAATTGTTCTTATCTGTCCATTCCACCAGAGAAAGTGTTCACATGCATGGAGTGGACAACCCCCTAACTTAAAAATGGGTTTAATCCCTGCTGATTACTTTCAACCTCGTTAGTTCATCTTTTAAGACAGCTTACTGGGATGTAGCCACTGCATATGCCACAGGTTTTTGGAATCCCAGATGAGAGTTCAATGAAGGTCATTACCAAAGGTGAATGAACAGCCTTGAAAACTCAGCAGGCCTTCATACCAGAGGTTCTAGTCCTCCCTGAATACTCCATACATCCTCCATGATGAAAATACAAGAAAAGAAAAGGTAGGGCTGGAGGCAGAGTCAAGATGTCAGAGCAAAGTCAGGAACTTAGCTGAGTTCACCAAAAACTTCCAAATACCTTTAAACAATTACTCTAAACAAATACTAGAATAGCAGAACCCACAAAAAGCCAACGTAAAAAAAAAAAAAATTCCAGCCTAAGATAACTTAAATAGTTGTCAGGAAAAGTCTCTTGCACTAGAGTGAGAGAGGAATGCATTACAATGCAGGACATGCCAGTATAGATGAGGTCCCTGCAAATCAGGAGTAGTCTTTGGGGTGATTGAATCAGTGGCAACAAAGATAGTTTCTAGAATTCCCAACTCATAAATGGTAAGGGCATCAGACAATGGGTCAGAAGAAAATTTGCAGCACCCCTTTCCTGGCACCAGGGGCATTATTCTGTCACATTAGCTACTTGGATCTAGATTGCTGTCTTGCATCTTAGTCCTAGTGGTGAGGAAGAACACCAGTAAGTGAAGCTTGTGGCCCACAAGGGAGCAGGGACCTTGATCAGGTTTGAAAAAAGTCAGGTTTGAAAAGAGTGCTTGTGGCTGCTCATAAACCAGGGTATAGTACAAAAGAGTAGTAAACCCACCTCTCCTTAAATCATTTCATCTTGGAAGAGTCAAAAATTTTGGGTCCCCAGAATTACTTCTGAAAATAACTGCACAGAATAACCCTGAAGCTTGGACAGTTCACTTCAGAAGCAGAGCCCCACTTTAGCATAGACTTAAGTCAGGAAATAAGCTGGAAAACAAGTGAACAAAACAGAAAAAAGAATCTGACCATAGAAAGTTATTATAGTGACAAGGAAGATCAAAGCATGCACACTAAAACAACAAAGTCAAAACTCCTGCATCCAAAGGCTCACAGAAAACTATGAATTGATCTCAGGCCATAGAAGAGCTCAAAAAGATTTTAAAAATCAAATAAGAGGGAAAGGAGAAAAATTGGAAAGGGAAATGAAAGTGATGCAAGAAAATCATGAAAAAAAGAGTCAACAGCTTGGTAAAAGAGGCACAAAAAATATCTTAAAACATCTTTTAAAAAAAAAGAGTAGATCACAAGCCAAAAAGAGGCATAAAAATCCAGTGAAGTGAAGAATGATTTGAAAAGTAGAATTGGTCAAATAGAAAAATAAAAGCAAAAATTCATTGAAGAGAAGAACTTTTTTAAAAATGGCCAAATGAATAAGGAAGTGCAAAAGTTCACTGAAGAAAATAATTCTTTAAAAATTAGAATTGAGCAAATTGAAGCTAATAACTCTATGAGACATCAAGAAACAATCAAAGAAAAACCAAAAGAAATTTTAAAAATAGAAGAAATTGTGAAATATCACATTGGAAAAACAACTGACTTGGAAAATAGATCTAGGAGAGCTAATTTAGGAAATATTTAACTATCTGAAAGTCGTGATCAAAGAAACAGCCTAGACATCATTTTTCAAGAAATTATCAAGGAAAACTGCCCTAGTATTCTAAAACCATAGTGTAACATAGAAATTTAATCAATCTACCAATCACCTCCTGAGATTCCAAAATGAAAACTCCCAGCAATATTAAAGCCAAAATCCATACCTTCAAGATCAAAGAAAAAATACTTCAAGTAGTCAAAAAAAAGTGCAAATATCATGGAACCACAGCCAGGAATACATAAGAATTACCAGTTTCTACATTAAAAGATCAGAAGTCTAAGAATATGATATTCTGGAGAAAAAAACAATTAGGATACAAACAAGAATCACCTACCCAACAAAACTGAATATAATTTTTCAGGGGTAAAACATGGATATTCAATGAAATGGAGGATTTTTAAACATTGCTGATGAAAGAACAGAGCTGAATAGAAAATTTGACTTTCAAACACAAGATGTAAAAAGAAGCATAAAAAGGTATAAAAGAAAGAGAATTCTTAAGTAATTTGACAAAGTTAAATTGTATATATTCCTACAAGAAAAAAAATGATATCTATAACTCCTAAGAATTTTCTCATTATTTAGGGTAGTTAGAAGTATATACATAAATAGAAAGCAGAGATGTGAGTTGAATGGTTTAGCATGATTATTTAAAAAATAAAATTAAGAGTTAAGAAATAAAAATACATGGGAAAAGGGGAAGGAAAGAGGTAGAATGGGCTGAACTATCTGAAAGAGATTTAACAGTTATGGGGAAAGTGGGGGAAGTGGGAAGAAAAGCATATGAACCTTATTCTCATCAAAAATAACGCAGAGGGAATAATATATATTCCAGTTGAGTGCAGAAATTTATCTTATCATACAGGAAAGTAGGAAGAAAAAGAATAGAAGGGAGAGAAAGAGCTCATAAAAGGGAGGGTAGTTGGGGGAAGGTAAAAGTCAGAAGCAAAACACTTTAGAGAACAGACAAATTTAAAGAAATGAGAGTAAGCTAAGTGAGAGGAGAGAATAGGATGTTTAAAAAAAACATAGTTGGTAAACATTACTGTGAAAAAATTTCACAATATATTTTTCTGATAAAGACTTCATTTCACAAACATTTAAAAAACTAAGTCAAATTTTTAGAAATATAAACCATTTCTCAATTGATAAATGGTAAAAGAATATGAACAAAGTAATCAAAACTATCAATGGTCATATGAAAAAATTCTCTAAATCACTATTGATGAGGGAAATGCAAATTAAAACAACTCTGAGCTACAACCTCAAACCTGTGAGATTGACTATTATGATAGAAAAGGAAAATGACAAATGTTGGAGGGGAAGTGGGAAAATTAAAATACTGATGTACTATTAGTAAAGTTGTATATTGATTCAACCCCTCTGGAGAGCAATTTGGAACTATGCCCAAAGGACTATAAAAACATGCATGTCCTTTAACCAATAACACTATGATGTTTGTATCCCCAAGATAAAAAAACAAAAAAACAAAAATATTGTGTACAAAATGTTTACAGCACCAATCCAATCTTTGATAGCAAAAAATTGGAAATTGAAGGAAAGTCCATCAATTGTTGAATGGCTGAACAAGTTGTTGTATATAATTGTGATGGAATACTATTATGCTATAATAAATGATAAGCAAGATACTGTCAGGAAAATATAGATTTACATGAACTGATGCAAAATGAAATTATTAGAATCAGCAAGATAATGTAACACAGAAACAGCAGTATTGTATGATGATCTGGACGAATAACTTAGCTATTCTTCAAGACAATTCTGTAGAACTTATGAAAGGTCCTGAGCAGATCCAAAGAAAGAACTGGCAGAACCTGGATACAGATCAAAGATACTTTTTTCTTTATTTCCTTTATTTTTCTTGGATTTTTTTGATTTGTGTTTTTTTTTTTCACAGAATGACTTACATGGAAATGCATTTTGCATGACTATACATGTATAATCTAGGTCAAATTGTCTTCTCAATGAGGGGAAGGAAAAGAGAGAATTTGGAACTCAAAACTTGAAGAAAAAAACAAAAAAACAATATTAAAATTGTTGTACATGTAATTGAAAAAAAATTAAATTAAAAAAAAGAAAAGGTAGTATTTCACAAAGAATATATCACAACTTATCACATTTTAAAATTACACACCTGACTAAAAGGCAGAATAAATATAAATCCTACTCTGCTTAGAAAAAATAGTAAAGAATGAGTATTATCTAGCTCTTAACACAGTTTGGAATATAAGTACTTAATAAATGCTTCTTGGCTTGCTGATGACACTGTCTAGATTATGATATGCATTTAAAAATACAGTCCATAGATTACATAAGCAGTGTCTTGGATAAATACCATAAGTAGAAAATAAAACAAAAATGTTACTTAAAATTAAGAAGAAAGAGAATGGGGCTGGATTCCATTTTGGAAATAACCCCAAACTTTTCCCATAGACAAAGATGTATCTTAACAACAACATTTTTCTGATGTGCAATATGGAAGCCATCATCTGCAGCCTATTTGTTGCCACTATACGTCTCTTTTGCCCTTTAAGTGAACCACAGATTTTATGCTTTGGAGATGATTTTATTCCATGTAGCACATTATCAGCAAACCCAATGGCAGTGCAAAAAATTAATTAAATATATATGTAAAATATATATAAACAAAGTTATGTAGTAATTTGGTGACCCGCTCATCTAGAGAGAACTAGGACTAAAAGATGAAATGTTCAAATGCTCCATGAATATTCACATAATGTTCAGAGATATAGGGGAAGATCCCTGTCCATTGTATCAACTTTGGACTACCTTTAAAGATTTAACATGATATCATGTGAAACATTTGTACAAGATGAGATGATATGAATAGGTTGCAATCTGTACCACTGGACGAGTATTCGCATTAGTATTTTTGAAGCTGCCATTTCTTACCAGCCTTTACTTATTGCCTCTTTTAAAATTATTCTTTGTCGCTATGTCTTTGGGTCTCTCTCTGACTTTGTTTCTTTCTATGTGTGTGTGTGATTCTCTCTTAATCCCTGTTTCTGTCTTTGTCTCTCCATCTGTCTATAATGCTACCCCCTCACTCCAACTCTCTTCAGTTTTTTGTTGTTTTTTTTGTTTGTTTCTGTCTATCTCTTTTTTTCTCTTCCCCTTTCTCCCTCTTCCCTTCTTAACAAATCAAGCCACGTGTTCTACTTTTCCTTTATTAGTAGTAGAAAGGATATATATATAGATAGATTTATAATGTCATTTACAATCCATATATGTGTATATATATGGATTGTAAATGACATTATAAATCTATTATCAACAATTTTAATATAAATTTAATTGAACATAATAGTTTCAACATTGCCTTGCCTATATGTTTTCTTCTCATCTTCCTTCTGATTTCTTCTGTAGTTTTAAATGTATCACTGATAGTCTCTTCTTTATTTTTTTTAATTTTTGAATAAATGTTACTATCCCTTATTCTCTCCTCCTTATCTCACCTCCCTCCCCCATTTTTAACCATATTCTCACTCTGGTCCTGTTACTAGTTATAATGTCCACCTTGTTTTTCTCTATATGTGCCATCCAATGCATTATTGGAATAACCTGTGCACTAACATTTCACCAAATCCCATGCAACAAAAGCTATATATATATTACATTTTGATTTTTTTGTAAAGTCTCAACACTATCATTTGATACTTTTGTATCAATCTTTGAACATTCTTTTTTGCTACTCTACTTTTTTATTTTTTGGCTTTTAATATTAGTTTTTATTTAGTAAAAAGTAATTAAACTATCACTTATGTGATAATATAATTTTTGACTCCATTGAAGATTGAAAACTCTTACTTTTTGTAGATTGCCGAATCACTATAATTTTATTTGATTGGGTAAATTTATAAATCCTTATCCCTGAATAGTAAAGGTTATCCTCAACCCCACTCTTAATACTCTTTGTTTTAGTCTTTTGTATGAAAAAGTAAATTCTAGAAGAATCAAGTTTCAGATTAGTCCTTGGGTACAAAGATGATATGCCCATTTAACTAACTCCATAGAGATACACAGCTATGCAATATAGTGTGGTACAACTCAGAGGTGAAAGTACCTGTGAAGTATTTCAGGAAACAGTCTCTTCGGTAAAGAGGGAAAAAAATTAAAAGCACAAATGTATTTCATCTTTGAGCCTCCAAAGACAGCTATTCAATTTACACAAGGATTTTGGCAACTGTCTGAGTTGGGTCCTTCTCAATCAAAAAACAAATCGTTTATTGCTAGGTTTGAACAGAATGTATTTACCTTTGGTTATAGAAAACAGCTATCCATCCTCCCTCTCTTAAAGAACATTGCCATTGTCTCTGTTTGAAAACAACTGAATAGTCATTAAGTTTGCTGGAGTAATTAATCCTCTGAGGGTTTCACATGAAAGAGCTCAGGTAAAAAGCCTATTTCTTCACTGACCCATACCAACTCCCAAACCACCAACAAAGACTGGGATTTACATTCCTGGTCTGGTTCCTTATGGTGCAATCTCCCAGCCCTGGACTTGATTTATTCATTCACTGACTTCAGCTTGACTATTTATCAAAATTCCTTCAACAGTTCAATTATAAAATCTTTCTATCCCAAACTGGGCTGGTTTTCCTCCCATTCCCTGGTCAGTTCATGAGCTACACAGCTGGGTTGACCACCCCTGATTTGGGCCACCAGATGAAATCAATCACACCTCAGATTTATCGACATTACAATTTTCTCTGAACAAAGGCTTGACAAAGGGGAAAGGGCAGCTAAGCCTTTGCCCTTTTCTCTGAACCCATTATTTTTTTCAGAGTTGAAAAATGCTTCCTAGTCCCTTAGCCTGGGAATTAGCCACTTAACCAGAGTTCTGGGGCACTCCAACTCACCCCTGGCCTTGGCTTCTCCATAGTCTTGGCCTAACTGGTGCCTGTGGCATTTTAATCCCAACAACAAGAGACCTCAGAACTTCCCCCCACACACACTTCACAACAAATAATGGGACTGGTGTAAATAGCATCTGATTGTTTGCTGGCAACTCCACTAGAAGTTGATATACTTCCACAGTAATTCAACATTATTACATGTCAAATATAATTTATGGCTTAATACAATACCAGTTTTATAACTGCATTATTGCTATATATTTACATCTGGAAAAAAAATAAATCACTGTGAAATTTTCCACTTTGGGGGACTTCATATGTGATTAAGTGCTGTGTCATCTGACATTGTGTTCTCTAGAGCTGAAATGGGGGGAATGCCAGGTGCTTCTAGAAACAAAAGCGAATGCTTAATAGGTTTGCTGAATATTTCCAAAGGGGAATGGACATAGGTCCCCTGACTAAATGCCCTTCTATTATTCTTTTAAGACTTAGTCACATAGTGGAAAGAGTGTTGCATCTGAAACTGGAGACTTTGGGGTTTTGAATTCTGCTGCTGATCCTTAATGCCTTTGTAAGGGGTGTTGTAAGGTATGCTCCCATCCCTTCCCATATACCTATATGGTTTTGGACAAATCACTTAACTTCTGTTTCCCTATCTTTAAAATATGAATGCAAATCATTATGGTATTTATTTTACAAGCTGACTTTGAGAAATGCTACTTAAAAACACTTAAAGTATCATATTAAATAGGAATTATTCATAAAACAGATTAGGTCTCAAGGAGCAGGTTTGCTGCTCCTTGAGTATTATATTACTCAGAATATAACCCTTACTTACCAGAAGCTAAAATTCTGAAGAGGTATCTTAAACCATTGGTAGATCTCAATGAACTAAACTGTCTAGCTTCTCTATAGGTCCCTGTGAGGGATAAGAAGGGTCCTTCAAAGGAGAGCTACACTAAAATTGTTCACTGGGGGTTTGTCTCAATTCTTTTTTGTTTATTTGTTTATTTAACACACCTTGCTTTGTGAATCATGTTAGGAGAAAAATCACAACAAAAGGGAAAAAGTACTTTAAAGAAGTGAACATAGCTTATGATGATTTACATTCAATCTCCATAGTTCTTTTTCTGGATGTAGATGCCATTTTCTGTCCAAACACTATTGGGATTGCTTTGAATTACTGAACCACTGAAAAGAATTAAGTCTTTCAGAGTTAATCATTGCACAATCTTGCTATTACTGTGTACAATATATTCCTGGTTCTACTTGTTTCACTCAGCATCAGTTCATGTAAATCTTACCAGACCTTTCTAAAATCAGCTTGCTCATCATTTTTTATAGAACAATAATATTCTATTACCTTCATAAACTGCAACTTACTCAACCATTCCCCAAATGATGGGCATCTTCTCATTTTCCAATTCTTTGTTACCACAAAAAAGAGCTGCTGCAAACATTTTTGCACATGTGGGTCCTTTTCCCTCCTTTATGATTTCCTTGGGATACAGACACAGTAATGGCACTGCTAAGTCAAAAGATATGCACAGTTTTATAACCCTTTGGCGTGGTTCCAGATTGCTCTCCAGAATGGTTGGTTCCCTCCACAACTCCACTAACAATGAATTTGTGCCCCAGTTTTCCCCCCTCCCCTCCATTTTCTTTTTCTGTCATCTTAGTCAATCTGAGAGGTGTGAGGTAGTATCTCAAGAGTTGTTTTAATTTGCATTTCTCCATCAATAGTGATTTAAAGTATTTCTTCATATGATTATAGATGGCTTTAATTTCATTACCTGAAAATTGTTCATATCCTTTGACCATTTTTCAACTGGGTAATTACTTGTATTCTCATAAATTTGACACAATTCCTTATATATTTTAGAAATGAGACCTTTATCAGAAATACTGCTGTAAAGCTTTATCCCCCATCTTTGCAATTCCCTTTTAATCTTGTTTCTGTTGGTTTTGTTTATGCGAAAACCTTTTTAGTTTAATGTAATCAAAGTGGTCCAGTTTACCTTTTACAATGTTCTCTAGTTCTTCTTTGGTCATAAATTCCTCCCTTCTCCAAAGATATGATAGGTAAATTATCCCTTATTCTCCAAATTTGTTTATGGGATCATCCTTTATACCCAAATCATGTGTCCATTCTGACCTTATTTTGGTGCCTCAATCTTTATGTCCTTCCTGAGCTTACCATCTGAAATCTTTCTTTCCTATTCTTTATTTTCTTAATATACATGTGTGTGTGCATGTATAGACACACACACATATGCATACAAACTTGATGTGTGCCTATACATGCATGCATATATGCATACTAGTGTATGTCTCTACACATACATGTATGGTACATGTGTCTACCTAAGTGTAGATATTCAGGTATGTTTATATATATATATATATATATATATTTGTAGAAGGAGAGAGAGAGAGAGAGAGAGAGAGAGAGAGAGAGAGAGAGAGAGAGGAGAGAAAGGGAGAGAGAAACAGACAGAGAGACAGAGACAAAGACAGAGAGACACAGAGAGAAAGTGAGCACACTTTGGCTTATAACTGATTCTTTATCTTTTTTTGCTGTTTCATCTTTGGCACTTCCCATAAGTGTCTGGTGCTCCTGGCATGTCTATTCAAGTTATACCTTCCTCTGGTTCTCCTTTACAAAACCTAGTATATTTTCAGTGTGGGTTTCTGCTCTCATTTTACTCTCTGAGAACATTTGTCAACTTTCAGAACCTAATCAAGTCCTATTTTTCCTGGCTTCTTTGATTGGCCACTGAACTTCCACGCCCAGTGTGGTGGACTGTGATATGAATTTATATAAGACCAGAATCTAGAAGTCACCTTTTCTTTCTTCCATTACTCTCATCTTTTTTCCCTCTGATTTTCTTTGGGGAGCAAACAAATAGCCATTTGAATTGAAAGTTAGCATGTCCAACCTGGCTGAAGAGAGGAGTCAGCATTTACCAGGACCATCAAAAAACCCTGCAATGCAGATTTGTTTGTTGTTTTATCTTTGCCAGTCACTTTGAAAATATATCTTAATTAATAATTGATTAGAGTGCTTCTCCATCATTTTAGGGAGCCACCTGACCTGACAATTGACTTTGCAGATGCTACAGTCTCCACCTTTTCAGTAATAGCCACTAAAGATCCCAAAAAGAAAGCTTTACCTACTAAAGTGATTGGCACTGTCAAATGGTTTGTCATCACAAATAGTTATGACTTTATCTGTTGAATTAACATTCAAAAAAGATGCATCAGTATCTGATTTGCCACTTTATCCTAAGGAGTCTTAGGATTCAGCTGAAACCTCTTATATATGTTGTCATGCCCTATAAGACTCTAAATTCCTTGAGAACAAGGACTGTTTTATTTTTCTATTTGTGTCTCTATAGAGTATCACAATGCTTTGCACATAGCAAGTTCTTAATAATTGTTTTTCATTTATTCATTCTTTCATTCATGTGTCCATATTATTTGGAATACATTTGGAAGGCTTTCAGGCTTTCTCCAATCTCTGACATTCCATTTCTATCCAGAAAACTACAGATCATAAATTTGGATCTGGAAGGGGCCTGATAGATCATCTGGTCCAATACCTTCCCATTAGAAAATAGAAAACAGAGATTCTGGGAGATTCAGTATTAAATGTCAGCAATTATATTTAACCTCTAAGCCAGTGGTTATTCTACTTTGCTGGAAACTTTATCATGTGTATTAGATTAACTCTCTGTAGGGAAAGATAACCAACCTCTTCAGAGAGTGATACATTGTTTGGCTTCTTTGATTTTGTGATTTGTTCTCTCCCCACCCTCATCCCCTCCCTCTTACCCATATGGCATATATTTTTGCTATGAGAAAAAAAATTTGTTTAAATTTCCTCCATCCTAATTATATACAAGATTGGAAATTCATGGTATGAAGGGGTAGGTTCCATGAAAAATATTTCCTCAAAAATAGTATTAGCTTGTTAATTATTACATGAATAAATGCATATAATGAATGAATATTTATTCATCAAACTTTACATTTCTACTATAAGCAAGACCCTATTTATTTACTAAGCATAAAAAGACCAAAGTAGAATGGTATTTATCCTTAAATTGTATTTTTAAATTATAGTAGACAAGTACAGAGTTAAGTAAAAGGAATTTTGAAGAGGGACAGTATAAACAGCTAGGTCAGGAGAGCTGGAGAGCTCAAGGAAGATTTCATAGCCTTGAAGGAATGACAAAATCGAGAAGCTTGTATATTCTAGGCTTTCTGAATAGATGGAGAAAGGAGATGGAATGCTAAGTTTGGGGTATAGATAATAGACCAGTTTGGCTAGAATGAAATTTGTATGAAGGAGAATAAAGTGAAATAAGGATAGAAAGTTATGTTGGAACCAGATTGAAGATGGGATGGGTCAAGAAAAGAGTCAGCTTCTACTCTCAGTAAACATAGCAGTTGCTACCCCTGCCACCAAAATGCTCTGGAAAAGAGTCTTCCTCCAAGTATCCTCACTGCTGATCGTGAACATCCATAGGTCTTCCTGAGGGGAAGTATCTACAAGAAGGTATCATACTGACATTTACTGTCTCAAATGTCCTGTGATCTCAGTTATGTCAACCTAAACCACTTGCACAACCTTCTTCAGATTTAGAGTCAAAGCAACTCTGGGACACATTTATTCTATTACCAATTCAATTCAACAATCATCTTCAAACACCTACTATGTGGGAAGCACTGTTATTTAGTTCTGGGAATCCAAAAGCAAAAAGAAATAGTTTTTGCCCTCAAGGAGCTTATATTCTACTGGAAGGGGCATGTAGAACATGCACATAGATAAATCAAAATAAAGGGGGAAGGAAGCCAAACAAGTGGAATACAGGAGAAGGATGCTGGGAGGTCTTTGACAAGAACAGTGGCTTCTGAGCTCAACCTCAAAGCAAGGTATGGATTCTGAAATTTGGAGGTGAGAGGAGACTAAATTCTAGGTATAAGAGAAGGACCTGAGCACAATCAGTCAACAAGTATTTAGGAAATGGAATATTCTATGTGGGGACCAGCAAGTCACTGGGTCATAAGCTACATGGAGGGAAATAATATGTAAGAAGACTAACATGGTAGGAAGGGCCTAGGTTGTACAGGTTTTAAACAGAGCCAAAATAGGATTTATCATTTGGTCCTGGATGTAAGAGAGACCCATTAGAGTGTATTGAACACGCAAGTGACTTTATACTATATACTTTAGGAAGATCTCTGACAGTATAGGGTGCTATTGTTCTCTCTATATTCTCTTTCACTACTTGGGCAAACTATGGAATTTTACAAGGACTTATTTTATTCTTTCTTTCTAGGCAAACTCATTTAATCAAATCTCTCTCTTGTCTTATTCCATCCCAATACCCAGACCCAGTGGATAAAGTCTCTCTACTACCAAACAACAGAGACTTGTTTTCTGGCACTTTTTAACAGGCCTGCAGAAACTGAAGGCACTTCTATTGGCCTGAAGATCCCAATAAATAGATGCTGCTCCTTTCCATGACAATCCCAGGGCATCCCCATTTTCAGACATTAAGATTTTGGCTAAATCCTTCTCCCTGTCTACCTGACATTAGGAACTAGAGGGAAATGCATCAGTCTTTGAAATAATAATAGCTAAAGAAAATTTTAAAGCCCATCTTCAATCTGGTTCCAACATAACTTTCTATCCTTATTTCACTTTATTCTCCTTTATACAAATTTCATTTTAGCCAAACTGACAGCTATTATTTATACCCCAAACTTAGCATTCCATTTCATTTCTCCATCTATTCAGAAAGCCTAGAATATAGAATCTTCTCCATTTTGTCATTCCTCCAAGGCTATGATATCTTCCTTGAGCTCTCCATCTCTCCTGATCCTAGCTGTTTGTACTGACCCTCCTCAAAATTCCTTTTACTTAACTCAGTATTTGCTTACTATAAGTAAATTTTAAAAATACAGTTGAGGATAAATACCACTCTGCTTTGGTCTTTTTATGCTTAGTAAATGACATAGAGTCTTGCTTATAGTGGACATGTAAAGTTTGATGAATAAATATTCATTCATTATATTCATTTATTCATGTAATAGTTACCAAGCTAATACTATTTTTGAGGAAATATTTTTCATGGAACCTATCCCTTCATACCACGAATTTCCAATTTTTAAGTATGTAATTAGGATGGAGGAAATTAAAAAAAAATCTTGTAACAAAAATATATGCCATATGGGTAAGAGGGGATGGTGGGGAGAGAACAAGTCACAAAATCAAAGAAGCCAAACAATGTGTCACTCTTTGAAAAGGTTGGGTATCTTTCCTTACAGAGAGTTAATCTAATACCCATGATAAAGTTCCCAGCAAAGTAGAATAACCACTGGCTTAGAGATTAAGTATAAATGCTGACATTTAATATTGAATCTCTCAGAATCTCTGTTTTCTATTTTCTAATAGAAAGGTATTGAACTATCAGGCCCTTTCCAGATCCAAATTTATGATCTGTAGTTTTCTGGATAGAAATGGAATATGTCAGATATTGGAGAAAGCCTGAAAGCCTTCCAGAAAATTGCACCCTGTGAAGTCTCCTGTGACATGGCCATCCACCTGATTACAGATGACAGTGTGTCTGATGATGCTGATGGGGGAAGTAGGAGCACCAGAAGACATCAGAGACTTCCCAGAGTGAGTCAGCTGTCACAGTGTGCTGGGAAACTGAGAAGCGACCTGCCTGGCAGGGAGGAGGAGAGTGAGGTTCTTGAACATTTGCTACTGGACAAAAGAAGCCTGTCCTTGACGTTCCCCATAACACCTTTGTGCTCCAACAAGGTTTTTTTGTTCCACCAGCTGAAATGATTTCCCAATCCCCAAGTTTCTAGAAGTTTCAAAATAATACGCATGCTTCAGAAACAGAATAATTCGTACTGTATCTTCTTAATTAGAGAAGAGTTTATTAATATGGTGGGCCATCACAACAGAATGTCAATTCTTGCCCATTAATTTGATGCGAGGAAATTAAAAAGTCAGCATTGCTTCGGGAGTGCTCCAAATATGCCACTAAATAAATGAATGTTTTTCCTACATGATTTGAGGGATGCCAACCCTTTCCTGTTTTCTAAGGCTCACAGAGCTTCAGCAGAATTTCCTTCCTGAAACTGCATCATCAGATCTAAAATCTGGAATCTGGGTGGCCTGTGTCCAGTGCTTTCTGGTCAGCCAGATTGATGTCTTCAGACTGACCCAGCCATGCCTTTCCATGGTTTCATGTATGAGTCAAGTGCCTAACAGCCAAGACATAGAATTGGTAAAGCAAAGTCCCTTGTCCCTCCCTGAGTGTGGCTGAATTTAGTTCCAAACTGGAACTAAAAACCTTTGGGGAGCAAGCACAAGTCAGTGCATAGAAGGGAATAATGGACAGAGAGCAATAAAATTCATTCATCATTAGCCCTCCTTCAGTCTGGGGGATTTGGAGCCAAGTATTTTCTCTTTTAACATGGAACCCCTATTTACAGTGTTGGATAATGATTTGCCTGAGTTCATTGAATGTAGGGGATGCAAAGTTGGTGCTTCAGATGTCAGAGGCAGAAGGGACCTATCTGTGACTCTGCAAAGGAGGGTTAAGAACAGTTCTGAAAGAACTCTAGCGAATATTATTGGACCAGCACTGCCTCTGCTCTGGAATCAGGGGAACATGAAGCCAGGCATCCCTTTCCTGGTTGCAGCAATAGCACTACTTTGTATGCCTCCCCCTCCAGCTAAGAAGGATAGGAAATGGAAGCAGGTATGGGAATAGAAATAACGAATAGTCCCTGAGTCTTTCAGCTTCCAGATGAAGGGAGATAGCACTTGGGTAAAAAGGAAGGTAATAGAGAGCAGTGATTGCCCCACAACTTATACTGAAAAACATGGAGCTGTGAATAACTTATCATTTATTAAGCATCCACTACATGCCAGACATTGTACTAAGTGCTGGAAATACAAAGAAAAGTAAAAAAAAAAAAATCCCTGACTTTGAGGAGCTCAAAATCTAATGGTAAAGAGGACAATCAAATAAATACATTCAAACAGGATATATACATGATAAATAGAAAACAAGAAAATGAATTAGCATTAAGAAGGGTTGATAAAAGCTTCCTGTGGTAAGATGTTGGTTGAGACTTGAAGGGAAGGAGGCAGTGAAAGAAAATGTCCATAGCTGAGAGCTGCCTTGTTCATGGAATAGCAGTCCCCCCCACAGGTGAGGAAAATGGGTTTTTAGGATCATGTATTGATAGATTAGAAACAGACAGCTACCATGTTCTTGCTCCCGGCCATGTCTTTTACCAATTTTAGAATTTTCTGGACCAGGAGTGAAGGGTGGTAGAAGCAGGTACTTATCCAATCCTGACCAGACTGAACTGAGCAAATGAGTACTTCATGCCCTCTCTCTCTGTGCATATGCATGACTGTATATGTGTCCATTCTTCTGCTTTCACTTGAAAGGTTTTTTTTTAAGTTGTTGAGGGGGGACAGGAAGGGAGGGAGATGAGGTTGTAGAGAGCCAAGAGGCAGGAATATTGATATATAGAACAGAACTATACAAAAAAGTTGAGTGGTTTTTTATGCAGATTTCTTTCAAAATTCTTTGTCAATAGTCAAATTTGCATAATGCAAACTTAGTAAAATGAAAACTGTGTGTATGCAATTAGCTGTTTGCATGTTATAGTCCTCTACTCCACTTCTATTCGAATACAATAACAGGGAGTGTGTAGTATGTCTTGTATGTGTGGAACTCAACATAATGTCTTATACAAAGCATATATGTAAATTTTTTTTTGAAATGGACTGGATTAGATTAAATTGGATTGGACTGAAATGGATTCCAGTCTATCAAGTGATCCACAGAATTGAGCTCCTCTCTCACATTCTGCACTAGCAGGAACCTGAGCCTCCCTCTTTCCAACCTGAATTGAAGGCACTTTTCTTGCCTCTCATCCTAAGTACAGAAACGTTGCAACAATTCTTCTCATTAACATGATTTCATTCCTCTTTGACCTGCTATTTTTGTGAACATATAGCTTCCTGGCTCCTCCATCTTATAGAGATGAAGAGAGAGACAGAGAGGGAGAGGGGGGAAGAGAGAGAGAAAGAGAGAGTAAGAGGGGGGGGGAGAGAAAGAAAGAGACAGAGACAGACAGAGACAGAGAGAGAGAGAGAGACAGGGAAAGACAGGGAGAGAGAGACAGAGAGAGGCAAAGAGAGAGACAGAGAGAGAGGCAGAGACAGACAGATGAACAGACTCAGAGAAAAAGGGAAAAGAAGGAAAGGAGGAAGGAGGGGAAAAGAGAGGGGAAGGGAGGGAGGGAGGGAGGAAGAGAAAGATGTTGGAGACAATATTAGAGTCTTGACTAGTTTCAGGCTATTTAGGGTTAGGGTTATGTGTACTTATATTTATATCTCTCTCCATATATATCTTTCTATCTATATATTCACATAAATATATATGATATATACACAATGTATTATATATTATAAATGTGTATATATACACATATACTTACATATATGTATGTATATGTTTGTATATATAGTGTGTGTATATAGCAACATATATATAATATATGTGGGTACATGTATATGTATGTATATACATATAAAATTCCTGCCATAGATCACACTTTGGAAAAGAATATTCTGTTATACACAGATAAAACTCGTCATTGTGATATCCATGTCACTTTTCCAATCTTGTTTAAAGAAATGAGCAGACATCACCTGGAGTGAAAATGATAGATTTACTAGTCATGTCTGGCCTTACAAAAATAAGTGTTCCTCACTTTAAAGAACAGAAATATTCCAGAAAAGTTGCCTATAAATGAATCCTATTTTCTCATTGATTTCTATGACAAAATTGGAGATGAGTTCCCATGTCATAATATCTTTACTAGAATTAGTTGAAAACTTTGGGTGAGTGTTTAATTGCAATTTTCTATCCTATAATTTAAACTTGGTTCCTCTAATTCAACTCTTGGATTACCTGGGGATTAACTGTTCAATATTCTTCATGTCCTTAATTTGGATACTGATCTTTGGAGAAAACTAATCAAATTCTACCAATGAGAAAAATACATGTGACAGATTTTTTTTCCTTTCCTCTAAATAACTTAAATAATATAAATTTGGAAACATAAGTAATCTTGCCCAATTATCTTATCTAAATCTCTCATTTGGTGGGATGAGGAGACTGAAGGTCATTTTAGTGAGTTGTTCAAAGTGCTATTGGCATTCTGGCACTGTGCTGATCACTTGGGATACAAAAAAAAAAGACAATCCCTACCCTCAAGGAACTTACAATCTAATATGGGAAGAGTATTTCTCACACAATGTTCTTCAAGTTGTGCATCTTCATTAATAAGTAGAAAGATCTTTATAAATCAATCAATGACACTTCCTAGCTGTGTGACCCTGGGCAAGTCACTTAACCCCAATTGCCTCAGCAAAAAGCAAAAAAAAATCAATCAATCAATCAATCAATCAATGAACATTTATTATTAAGCACCTATATGTACCAGACACTGAATTGGCTAAACTTAACTAATTGACTTGTACAAAGTCAGGGAAGATTCTCAAAATTAATCTCTTGTGTTTGCTATGGGACTTTTTTTTCTCACACATACTTGCCAGGGCAGGTAGTCATGCATTCTTTCAAAAGTGTTAAATGGGTGAAAGAAATACCTAGAGTCTGGAACTTGCACTTCTTATCTAAAGGTAACTTAATCTTTTAAGGTCTTAGAGAAACATAGACTCATTCAGCTGTTAGTGCCTGCACCCTCCACGCCATCCCCACAAACACATTTTGTATATATATTTATGTTTATTTGTATACATCTTGTCTTCTCCCAGTATATAAGTCAAATAGATTTCTCTAGTTATTTCTATCTCTCTCTCTTTCTCTATCTACCTAGGGACAACTTTAGGTAGATATATCTACATATATAGATTTAGATAGGTAGATGACAGATAGATAGATAGACAGACAGACAGATTGATGGATAGAGATAGAGAAATTATATGTATATATAGAGAGAGACAGAAACAGAGAGAACAGAGAGAGACAGAGAGATGGAGATACATCTTAATATCAGAGATATCAGATACATCTTAATATGTGCCTAATACATATTAAGTACTTAACAAGTGTTTTTCAAATTGAAGTGCATATCACAAGGATTTTTTTGTTATCATGGCTTCACATTCTAAAATTTAGGGGAGACCTTCCTGGCACAAGAGTCAAGAGCCCAAACATTAGATAGTCATCTACAGTAGTACAATCATACTCCCTGCACCAGCACCTTTCCCCCAAACCACTCCAAATTCTTTTAAATAATGATTCTAAACACATTTTAGAACATCAGAACACCAAAAGACAGAGTAGAACATTTTCCAGCAGAAGACAACTTAGAAGGTCAACAGAAAAAGTCTGTGACAACAGGGTGAGATCCAGTGTACAGTCCCAGTATAGAGTTCAGCCCTGTTCCAACCCTAGCCCTATGCTAGGAAAGCAAGAACAGGTTTTAGGGCTCACTGATAAAGTGGCAGCACTGGTGGCTTCCAGACTTCTCAGCCCAGAAACACCAAAGATGACCCAGAAGGTCAAAAGAAAAGGTTTGCTGTACCAAAGTGGGAGTTCAGGGTGCAGTCCCGATGCAGACTACACCAGCATAAGCCTTAGCACAGGCCTCGGGCCCAGCCCAGTGCTAGCAAAGCAGGAACTGGGATATGGACCTCTGAATCAGCAGCAGCATGGCATTTTCTAGACCTATCAGCCCAGACACACCAAACACACCTTGCACTGTCAGCAGGAAAGATTTGTCAATAGGGTAAGAAAGCCTTGGAAAACTAGCAAACTGGGAATGGGCATGGGCAGCCCATAGGAGGTCCCTTTATTACCAGTGAGGAAGGACTCTTGCTTTAAGACACTATTACATCTAAAGTGGGGTGGTGACTCTTCTAACAGTTTTAGGACACAAAAGAGTGCTTGTAGTCAGATCCCTGAAAACAGCTGCACAAAATTTCTGAAGCTTGGGACAGTGCACCCTCCACCATGGGGAAGCAGAGCCCTACTTTAACAAAGAGTGAAAGTTCAGTAACAAGCTAGGAAAATGAGCAGACAACAAAAAAAGTTTCTGATCATAGAAAGTTAATGTGGTGAAGAAGATCAAAGCACACACTCAGAAAAAGATAACAAAGCCAAAGCCTCCAAGAAAAATAGAAATTGGGCTCTGGCTTTGGACGAGCACCAAAGGAATTTTGAAAATCAAGTAAGAGGTAAAAGAAAAATTAAGAAAAGGATTGAGAGTGGCACAAAAAGAAATACAAAAGACTAATGAGAAAAATGCCTTAAAAAGCAATACTGGCCAAATGGAAAAGGAGATTCTAAAACTCACGGAGGAAAATAATTCCTTAAAAATTTAAGTTGAGCAAATGGAAGCTAATGACTTTATGAGAAATCAAGATACAATAAAACAAAATGAAAAAGTGAAAAAAAATGTAAAATATCTCATTGGAAAAACAATTGGAAAATATTTACAAGAGAAATAAGTTAAAAATTATTAATCTACCTGAAAGTCATGATTAAAAACAAAAACAAAAAAAAAAACAAAAAAAAACCCACTGGACATCATCTTTCAAGAAATTAGCAAGGAAAGCTGTATTGCAATTCTAGAACCAGAAGGTAAAAAAGAAATTGAAAAAAATCCACTGATCACCTTTTGAAAGAGATCCCAAAATGAAAACTCCCAGGAATATTATAGTCAAATTCCAGAACTCCCAAGGAGAAAATGTTGCAAGCATCCAGAAAGAAACAATTTAAGTATAATGGAACCACAGTCAGGGTAACACAAGATTTAGCAGCTTCCACATTAAAGGACCAGAGTGTTTAGAATATGATATTCTGGAGAGCAATGAAGCTAAGGTTATACCCAAGAATCATCTATCCAATAAAACTATGTATAATCCTTCAGAAGAAAAGGTGGTTATTTGATGAAATAGAGAGTTTTCAAACATTTGTGATGAAAAGATCAGAGCTGAATGGAAAATTTGATTTTTTTCTAATAAAAGACTCCAGAAAAGCATAAGGAGGTAATCAGGAAAACGATATCAAAGGGACTTAATAAATATTATTCTATATGGGAGGATGATACTAGTAACTTTTTAGAACTTCCCCATTATTATGGCAGTTAGAAGTATATATAGACTAGAGGGCACAAATGTGAGTTGAATATGAAGTGGCAATATCTTTTTTAAAAATGATGAAATTAAGGGGTGAGACAAAAATGTACTGGGGAATGGTGCAAATTGTCTGCCATAAAGAAGAGGCAAGAAAAAGCTTTTACAGTGGAGGTGAAGAGGGGAAAGAAAAGATGAAACAGCAAAACTTATTGTCATCAGAATTGACTCAAAGAGGAAACAATATACATTCCCAATAGGGATATAGAAATCTATTTTACCCTGGAGGAAAATAGGAGGGGAATGGGATATAGAAAAGGGGAAAAGTGATAAAAGAGGGGTCATATTGGGAGAGGGAGTAGTCATTACCAAAACACTTTTGAGGAGGGACAGGGTGAAAGGAGAGAGAGAGAATCAGTGATGGGTAATATAGTTACCAATAGCAATCGGAAAAAGAATTTTGAAGCAAGTTTCTCTGATAAGGAAGGCCTCATTTCTTCCTTCCTTTCTTTTTTTTTTTTTTTTTTTTTTTTTTTTGCTGAGGCAATTGGGGTTAAATGACTTGCCCAGGGTCACACAGCCAGGAAGTGCCAAGTGTCTGAGACCAGATACAAACTCAGGTCCTCGTGACTTCAGGGCTGGTGTGCCATCCAGGGCACCACCTAGCTGCCCAAGTTCTCATTTCTTAAATATAAAGAGAACTGAGTCAAATTTATAAAAAAATAAGAGCCAAGCTCCAACTGATAAATAATCAAAAGATATGATCTATACCCAAAGGACTATAAATTCATGCATATTCTTTTTCCTAATAACACCACTACTTGGTATGAATACCAAAAAGTAATTCCCCCCTCCAAAAGGAAAATGACCTATATGTACAAAAAATATTCATAGCAACTCTCTTCTCAGAGCAAAATAATTAGAAATTGAGGTGTTGCCCATCGAATAGGGAATGACTCAATAAACGGTGGTGTGTGTTTATGATGGAGTATTATTTTTCTATAGGAAATGATGAGTAGGATGCTCTCAGGAAAAAACAAAAACAACAAAAACAAAAACAATCTAGAAAGTCCTCCATGAACGCAAGCAAAGTGAAATGTTTTGTGCACAAAGTAATAACAATGCTCTGGGATGAACATAACTTTGCTATACTTGGTAGTACAATCATCCACCACTACTCTGAAGGACTTATGATGAAAAATCCTCTCCAAACCCAGAAAGGAACTGATTGTGTCTGATACAGACTGAAGCATTCTCTCTGTCTCTTTCTGTCTCTTTCTGTCTCTATCTCTGTCTCTGTCTCTCTGTCTCTCTCTCTTAATTTTTCTTGAGAATTTTTATTTTCACTAGGGTGGAGTTCTGTTTGTTTGTTTTTCACAACTTGACTTCTAGTTTTGCATAACTTCAGAAGTGGTTTCTTAATTGTGGGTGAGGATAAGGGAGAGAATCTAGAACTCAAAAATTATTTTTTTTAATTTTCAACGTAACTGGGGGAAATATTGAATAAATAAAACAGAAAAAAACAATATTGTTGCTACTATATACAACTTTCTCTTGGTTCTGTTCATTTTACTCTTTATTATTTTATGCAAGTCTATCCATGCTTTTCTGAGATCAATGAACTCATCATTTCTGATAGCAAAGAAGTATTCCATTACCATCATATGCCACAACTTGTTCAGCCATTCCCCAATTGATTTGCTTACATTTATGTTTTGTGAGAGGTCTTCCCAGTCTTTGCGATGCTTAAGAATGCAATTCTTAATTCAAGACAAGGTATACAGTGATCAAAATACATACAGACAGTATCACTTAGAAGGCATAACAATTTAAAATTATGACTTCTAGGTTTTCTTGCTGTATAGCTTCTGCATCTCCTTGCTGTCTCTCCCTCTCCACTCCCCCCCCAAAAATGATTTTCTCAGAGGACAGAAAAAGAAATGCTTTAAAAACAATTCTTCTGAAAGAAGAGGGTCTTGAATATATTCCCACTTGCTCCAATATTTCAATAGCTCAGTTAACTGGTTAAAAAAAAAATAAGGCATTGGAACATATGCCAGTAACAAAATGTAATTTTCACTGCTGCCTTTTGGAAAAGCTTTTTTTCCTTTATCTAAAGCTATACGAGAATCCTTTCCCAAGGGAAAGCTAGTAACAGAAACCTCCCAGGATAATTTTAAAGTCTTCATTTAACATTCCATTCTCTCCAACATCAGCAGAATGTTGTGAAATTTGATGTGAAGACAGGGGAGAGCATTGGTTCATCCCCTGGCTGACCTTGTAAGTTAGAGATGGAGGCCTATTTTCATGGCTTTGCAGGTGGCTTATTTGTATACCTATAACTCTTTGAAAGTAGAAAATCTAGGCAGGAGAGCACCACATAGTTCAGAAATATAAAGAGTAAGCACATAGGAAAGCAAACTAAAAAAGGTGCCATTAAATCTGTTCCTGGTATAAGTAGATGCCTTAAATCTTAATAATAGCTGACATTATTATAAAGCTTTAATGGTTATAAAGTGTTTTAAATATATTTATCTCATTTGATTCTCACAATAACCCATAAGGTAGGTATTATTATTCTCCCCACTTTACAAATGAGGAAACAAAAACTTACAGAGGTTAGACAAATTATCAGAATCACACAGAGATTAAGGGTCAAGAGATAAGAGTTGAATACAGATCTTATAGACTCCAGTTCTCTCAAGGCAGCTTCTAAACTAAATGGTACTGTTTAGAGGAACAAAACTCAAATCTCAGCTCTGCCATTTACCTGTGTTACCTTGTGTGGGTAATTTACCTCTCTGGGCCTCAGTTTCCACAAGATGATCTCTAAATCCTCTCCTAGTCCTAGAGCTTTTATACTATGGTCCTTTGAAGCATTTACTCAGATATTTTTACTCAGAGATAAACATTTACTCAGAAATTCTGTTCAATATTTCATGCAGTGGGATCTCTTAAATCTAGGAAATGAATTAGCAAGAAAATACAGGGGCTAGAAAGAGCTCCTATTGCATATTCCTCTGCAATATATAATTATATAATCTATTCAGATATACTTTAATACTTTAAAATAACAACAGTTTCAGTAATGTTGGTGCCTACACAGATAATACAATAGCTCCATTTCTTTACAGACCATTTCCTGAGTTGTTCTGGCAAAGTTATGGTAACAAAAAAATCTCCAAACTTAGAAAGGTTCATGCTTAGACAATAGCCATCATTAGATCCATACAAGTCTTTTTAGCTTTAAAGGACCTACCAGAACTTGTAGTTTTGGGGAATCCAGAGTCCCCTAAAATTATGTTATTAGAGTAGAACTTAAGTAAAGAGTGTATTTAAAGATAGTGCCATGTATGTTTTCGAATCCTTTTCTTCCCTTTTTACACTTTTTACTTTCCCTGGATTATTTGACAGACAACCAATAACTTTTAAGAACTTTATATGAGTTTATCCAGTGACTTTTTTCCCCCCTAACATCCTGGGTCATGGAATTCTAATCCAATAATTCCAATAAACATCTATTAAGTGCTTAGTACTGACAGATATTGTGCTGAGGTATAGCCATCTGACTGGAAGCAAATTCATTTGACCAGGGAGAGGAAAACACAGAGCATGATTTTCCCTGAATTAAGTCATACCAGGAGATGAGAGGTACCTTTCCTCAGAGAGTCCAACCCTTGGCCTCAAAGCTCTGGAACAACTAGTGAGATGAAGTGGTAGGAAAAATTAAGCCCAGGGAAAGCAAGATAATGATGATAAAGTCTTGAAATTTTTCATCTAACTAGGCATAAAGGTAAGAGTAAGAGTATTGTGTGAGAAATGTAAAATGTAATAATTTATAAACACATTGCAAACATTAAAACACTATATAAGTGGAGCTATTTTTAATCATAATTGTTATTATCATTATTATTGTAAAGGAATCCTTTGGGTAGGAGTTGCCCATTGTCTACCATCCTGGTGCCTTGGTACAAAGTTCTGACCACTTCTCTCCAGTCTCGACAATCCTTTCACAAAGACTCCAGTGAAACAGAAGTGTGTAAATGTATTTGGAGGTTACAAGAAGTATAAAGATACCAAGATCTTCCAATGCACCCTGGCCTTCATCAGTCTTCTTGGCTTTTGTCTTGTCACTGGACTTTGATGACTCTGGAAGAGAGAGTGAAGTTGCAAACAATAACAACAATTTGTGGACAAACAGATCCAGGGTAGTAAGTGACATGTTCAAAATCTCAAAGAAAAAGAGTAGTGCTATTGGAATAGGAACTCTAAGAAAATAGCCCAAAATGTAGATATTAGAGGTCTAAATGATTTTTTTTTAAATCATGATATGAATTTGTTTTAGCAATTATTTTGGATTCATTGGATACTCAATCAACAAACATTTGTCAAGCACCTACTATGTTTCAGGCACTGTTATGATGGATTTTTAAAAAAAATATTTAAGTGAAATGATCTGAGTCCTTAAGAGCTTATATAATGAATAGCATTCACCAAAGTCACTGACATTTTTAAAAAGTTATTGAAGGCAAAGAGAAGTCAGGAAGCTACATGAGCTGTTCCCCACTGATTCAAATATATAAGAATACAAGTCATTCCCCAATTGCTACATGGTCAAATTATATGCACAGACAATTTTCAGATGAAGAAATTAAAGCTATTTCTAATCATATGAAAAATGCTCTTAATCAAACAACTCTGAAGTACCACCTCTCATCTATCAGATTGGCTCATATTACAGGAAAAAATAATGATAATTGTTGTTTTCTGATGGAAAATGCTGACCACCTCTAGAGAAAGAACTATGGCATCTGAATGCAGATCAAAGCATACTATTTTTACTTTTTTGTGCTTTTTTTGTGATTTTTAAATTTTGTTCTGAGTCTCCTTTCATAACAAAACTAATGTAGAAATATGTTTACATAATTGTACATTTATAAACTATATCAGATTCCTTGCTGTCTTGAGGATGGAGGAGGGAAGGAAGGCAAGAGAAAAATTTGGAGCTCAAAATTTTACAAAGATGTATCATATGTATACAAAAGAATCTTTACATGTAATTGGAAAAAATACTATAATGTTAAAAAATATTCACCATGTACTACAAACATTCGAATAAAGTTCTTTATTTCTTCTTTTATGGTTTAAAAGTGTGTTCTTAGCAGTCTAATGTAGTAGATAGTGCAATGGGCCACTAGTTATAGGATTCTGGCCTTGAATCCTGACTGCTTCTTACTACCTCTGTCATATTAAGAAAATTACTTTAACCCTTCCAATCTTTTTCTTCATCTGAGAAATGAAAAGTTTGTCCTCTAAGGTCCTTTCCAACTCTAAATTGATGCTTTTATTAAAATAGACCAGAGGGTGGGAGGTAAGTAATAGCTTCTCCATACTTGTTGAATTGAATTGAGTAAACAATTTGGATTTTGACAGCCCTTCCTTTGCCACAAGCCAAATTTCTAAATAAGCCCTGGCAAGACTAAACCCTGATGGAGCCCACACACATATGATTTACACCAGCTGTTTACTTCTCTTCTGAACCAACCCAGGTTACCTCTGGGCAACTACTGCCAGAAAACAGCGATAGATTGATTAGAAACAGAGCTCACAGCCCCCATTTGTACTCATCCCAGGGGAGGACTGACTCAAAGGCTTTATGGGCTCTCCACAGCAAAGAAGTCAGGAGAGAGTCTTGGCAAGATCAGTGTTGAGCCTCTCAGGTACATTAACTCAGGGAAGAGGATATAATGTACCAGTCTAGATGAGATATTCATTCTCACCTGGTTTAACTTTCTCTCCTGGGTCAAGGTTTCACTGATTTTTGGCTCTACTTCCTTTGATGCACCTGACATAGTAAGTGAGGCATACTAGCCATGGGGAGATGGACTAGCTCTTGAAAAAACAGACTCTTTGATAGAGATGTAGTTACCAGGATGCATCAGGAGAAGCACCGATCCTCCTTTTTTGATACAAAAAGCAAGGGAGGAGGGAGCATTGTGCAATTTATGAGATGGTTATCAGAATCATTGCTTGGAAATGAGTAGATGCAATTAGGGACCTACATTTGGGCAGATAAAGCAGTTTTGTGCCCGTAAAAAAGCTCATCTTAAAACTGAGTAATTTCCTTTCCTCATTAAACAATGCTTCTGATTATTTTTCATGATGACACATTACAATGCAATATGACCTTTGGAAAATGAAAAAAAAATCCTCAAATTAAGATCCATTCACCTGATTATTCCATCAGTGGGACCTTTCTTCTCCCTCCCAGGCTTATTTTGGAGGCTTCTCAATGACTCCTCCAGAGGATATTTTGAATATGTAATGTCTACTCTTCCTATTTTCCTTCTTTCTTCTGCACTAATGACTGACTATTATATCTCCAAAGATTGATACCAACTCAGAGTTTCCAAAGAATTGGTGGATTCCCACAATGGACAGTTTCCTCAAGATAGCTTGGACCTGAGAGCTTCTGTCCTGGCCATTGCCTAAGACATCCTTCTGAGTGGTGGCACATTTCTCCTAGTAATCTTACAGAACATTTTCATCTAAAAAGCATGTTATTTAACACTAATGCAAGAGATCAAAAGAACATAGATAAAGAGTTAGAAGGGATTTCAAAGATCACTTAACACAGGATCTTATTTTACATATGGGAAAAGTTAGATATAGTGAAGTGAATGCTAGACTTAGAGACAGGAAGACCTGACTTCAAAGCTCATCCAAAGGTTTTACTTGTGCCATCCTGGGCAATTTTTCTGGATCTCAGTTTCTTCTTCTGAAATTAAGTTGTCAGACTTGATATCTTCCAACTTTAAATCTATAAACTATGACTTACTAGATAGTTGTGTGACTATCTAAAGTCACAGAACTTGTGAATACCTAAGGTGTGACTTGAATCAATTCTTCCTGATGTTTAGCCAATGTCCCTTCAAACAGAACTTCAAAAAATCTACAAATTTGACTGAATTAGCTTTTTCATAAATAGTGAGAAAACCTTGAAGGAGTCATAGAATTTTAGAGCTAGAAATGATCATCCAATCCCCTTATTTTTTCAGATGAGGAAGCTGAGGAAAAAGAAGTTATATGATTTGCACATGATAACCTACCTTGTTAATGATAGAATAGTGTGTAGACTCTTGGTCTCCTAGTCTAGAACTAGGAATTTCTTCCAGTGAGAGACTTTAAGGGACAGTGAATAGTATTTCAAGGTGTTATCTTTACTTCAGTGGCTTCATCAATTCCTTTGATCCATCTTCTGGGTACTTCCAAAGAGTGTTTTCTCATTAAATTCTATACCCTTAATCTCAGAGAAGCAAATGAAGATCATAGGATCACAGATTCAGAGTTGGAAAAGACTTTGGAGGCCAACTAATACAACCCTCATTTTACAGATGAGGAAACTAAGTCTGAAAAAGGTAAAGGTCATATAAGCAGCAGATGGTAAAGTCAAAATTTGAACCCCATTTTTCTAATTCAAAATCCAAGCCTCCTCCCATTGTATCATGTTGTTTGTCAAGGAGTCTGTAGTCAATTGAAGGGAAATACTTGTTGCTTTGTTCTCAGAGCTTATTAGAAGCATTATTTTCTGGCTTTGTGATTTCAGTTGGTTGTGTCTAGAACCACAGCACAATGTTTCATAAATAAGGTTTCAAAGAAAGAAATTTATTGTATCTAAGGGCTGTAAACTTATATTTATGGTTTAACCACAATTTTTATGGTGGGTGTAGGAGATGTAAACTGTCTTCAGGAAAATTATATTAATGGAGTTTAATATGGTGTGATACTCACTATAATGAAAACATTTTATTTATAACAGAGGATTCCATGAATAGGAAATGAAATTTCTAAAGAAATATCCTTCCTGAGCAGAAGCTGTCTATCAGATAGGCCATTACATTTTGGGGGCTAAGGCCCTTTACTGATAGCTTTGGGTGGTGAAAAATGGTTTAGGCTAAGACCTAAGGCTTGAAAAGGAAGATTCCCCTGAGATTTGATTGCAGTTGACTACAGAACTGAATTTGGTCAGGCTTATAAATTATCTGCAATTTCTGTTTGCCCCTAAGATAGTGCAAATGCCTGCCTTGCAGACAGATTTGTTCTTTCAAATTATAGTGAAAAGTCTTGCTTGTGGAGGGAGATGTGTAGGAAAGAGTAAAAAGCTTCCAATTAGTTTTTTAAAAGAAGTCACATAGGCAACCTAAGTACAAACTTCACTTTTGCAAAAGACAAGTTTTGAGGATATAAATTAATGAATAAGAAATGTATGAAAACATCAGGAATAGAGAGGATTCATACAAAATGGAAAGATAATTTACTTTGGAGTCAGAAGCCCTACATTTGAGTTTTGATTCCAAAAATCCTTGCATAATTTCTGGTAAGCCATTTGACTCAGTTTCTCCTATTGTAAAATTACAGGATTGGATTAGATGACATGATCATAAATTTAGGATTCCAAGAACCTTAGTTATCATCTAGCCTACTATCTTATTTGTAAAATAAGAATAGAGAGTCAGTGTTCTGGGGTCACAAAGGTAATAAATGACAGAGCTTAGACTTAAACCAAAAAGCTTTGACTCTTGAGTCATGATTTTCCCCTCCTATATTGGGCTTCCTCATCCTCATCCTTTTCCAGGATGAAATCTATGATCCAGTTTTAGAACCTGCTTATGTTATGGGATGTTATGTGATGACATTCTAAAACAGGTCATATAAATATCATTCAACTGCTTTCTGTCAGCCATAAGGTCTCTTCTAATTGGATGCTGAGTAAGAACTCCATGGATATGTTAAAGGGTCAACCTCACCCCTCAGGTCAATAGCACAATTACTCCACAGGACTTTGAGGTGGAAGGACAACTTTCTGATCTCTGTAGGGTCAGTAGATGTATACACCTTTTTCTTCTCTCCCTCCCTCCCCCACACACAAAGGGCCTCAAGCTATTGATTCAAACCTAGAATAGGTTTGCCTACTGTATATATTTTCTTTCCTTTGGTACATGGTCTTATATGATCTAGAAAAGTAGCTGCATCTTCCCCTTTTCCTGGGTATCTAAGTAATAAGTATTGGTTACTAGAGCAGTTGCACTGGAAACCAAGGCAGCTAAGAGGGAAACAGTCCTCCACACAGAAAAAGAAAGCACTAAAATATACTTGTTGTAAATTCTCCCTGGACAAAATTGAGGTGAATTTTAGTCTTTAAAATGATTGCAGTCATTTTATGATTCATCATTGCACACTTTCCTTTCTATGTAGAAATAAAACCATCAGGTCTATATCTCATTCATGTATGTGCCCTGGATACTTTTTTTTAATTTCCCTTTCCCAACTCCTTGGTGAGAAGGATTTCTTTGTTGTCATTGCTACTGCTATTGTTCAATCCTGCCCAACTCTCCATGAGCCCATTTTGGAGTTTTCTTGGCAAAGATTCTGAATTGGTTTGCTATTTCCTTCTCTAGCTCATTTTAATTAGAAATCAAAAATGAATTCTTCATCAGGAATCAAAGATGGGTGTGGAATTGAAATGGTAGGAGCCTAATTACCCTACTGGTGAGAGAGCAACCCCAGATAAATGAATCCAGTACAAACTTTAAGGGTAGGTAAAGGAGAGGGATTGGCAAATGATATCAACCCCTATGGCCTTACCATGTCTGGCAAGTTGCTATGTTGGGCCATGATTCCTATCTTCCTCTATCCCACCTCAAATCAATAATGGGAGCAATTTTCTAAGCAGTTGTCTGATAAAAAAAAGTGCTCTATCAAGGAGATAAGAAATCACTGTAACAGCTAAATGGAAGATATATTGGAGTAGGGAAAGACTTGAGGTAGGGAGATAAATTAAGAGGTTATTCCAATAGATCAGCCAAAGGTGATAAAGGTCAGTGATGAAGGTCATTAATATAGTAGTGGTTATGTGAGTAGATGGAAGGGAGTATATTCAAGAGATGCTATGAAGGAAGAAAAAATAAAATTTAACAACAGATTTAATACGGGTGAATGGGAATGAGGATTCAAGGATGATACCAAGCTTGTAAATTATGGGGCTGGGAGGTTTATAGTAATAGGAAGTTGGGAAGAGAAGATTTTTTGGAGAAGGATAATGAGTTCTGGTTTAGACATGTTGAGTTTGGGGTGCCTCCTGGATATCTAATTCTAGTTGACCACAACGTAACCGGTAATGTGAAAATGGAGCTCCACAAAGAGATTAAAATTAGATACATAGATCTTGGAATCATCTGCAGAGATGATAATTGAATCCATCTAAGCTGATGAGCTTACCAAAGGAGACAATTTAAGGCAAAAGTTTTTAACTAAAATCCATAAGTTTGTGTATGCACACATAGATAGACAGATAGATGACAGACAGGCATATATATAGGTAGAACTGTTTTAAAATAATAAGTTTTCTTTATAATTCTATGAAATTCTTATCCTGATAATTATTTCATAGGCTGAACCAGACTGTCAAAAGGGGTCCATGACACTCAAAAAAGGTAAAGCTCTGATGAGAGGCAGCTAAAGGTTTTAGCTAAGATACATTCAACCTGTAAATCCATGATTCTGTGATCTTTCATTTCCAGTTCATTCTTCACACAGCTGTGGAAATGAAATTGATATCATTTGCCCTACTCAAAAATGTTCAATATCTCCCTATTATCTCTAGGATAAAACACAAAATCTTCAGCTTAATATTTGATGCCCTACATTCCCTGACTCCTGTGCGACTTCCCAGCTTTATTTCAAATAATATTATCAGAGCTTTAAAGTTTATCAAGTTCAATACACTCATTTTACATTTTAGAAAAAAAAATAAGCTCTGAGAACATCTCAGAATTAAGTAAAGTGATTTACTCAAAGTCATGCATCATTTTAGAGACAAGGTTAAGAAACCATGTCTTACTTTTAGTTTGGTGCTCAGGATGATGAGGAGGAGGAGGATGAGGAGGAGGAGGGGGATGACAAATCCTGGTATTTGTATAACACTTTGAGCTTAACAGGGTTTTATTAACATTATTTCATTTGAGCTCTCACAACAACCTTATGACCTAAGTTGAAAAATGAGGCTGAGAGAGGTTGTTATGTATAATCACATAATTAAAGTTAAAGGCAGGAGTAGAGCCAAAAGTCTTTCTCTTCTGACTACAATTCCAGTATTCTTACTATACATTACATGTTAGTAGTATACTAATGTGGAGATAATTTTAGGTATCTAAATGTGGGTACATAGACTTTACATCTATAAGGGAAACTAATATAATGCTTCTCCCTTTGTGTTTAACACTGGAGTTGGGTGAGGAGCCCTAGTTAGAGGTGTATATTTGAACATCAGCTGAATGGAGGAAGTGGCTAAGAGAAGATGCTGAACTCTAGGAGTAGGAGAACCATCTAGAAGTTCTTGCTATTACTTTCAGAAATGGATTAAGAAACTGAAACAGGATGTGAGTGGTTTGGCATTAGTGTTAAAAACAAATTGACCTTTCTATAAGCCTCAGAGCACAAGTTTGATGGATGAGAATCCATTATTCTTTCTAAGTAGTCTTAGGTATCCTAAAAAATTCAAATTTCATATTGCACAAGTTAGATCCAAATCAAATTAGTCTATTGTATTTTAGGAGCTGGGAAATATCTATGTACATATGTATAATAAAAGAAATTCTTAATTAGGGTTCACTGAAAGAAAAGATTTTCCAGGAAGCTGCCTTACTAAATCATATTTACTATGTTCATGTGTACTGTTTCAAAATGCCATAGCACCCTAGTCTAATCTCATCTGATAGGAATATTAATATATTTTTCTAAGTAAGCTAGGAGGCTTCATCTTTTAAAGAACAATACCTCAAAAAAAAAATGTGTTCTTATGTGGTTGTAATTTTTTTCCTTTTGATATTGAATTAGAAGATTTTTTAATAGAGCAATAAAACATCTTTCCTAATTTCTATATATTGTCATAAAATTGTGATCATATTAGCCATTTTAATTCCTTATTACTAATGACAATTGCTCAATTTAGAATAGGCAGGGAAGACAAAGCTGTATCATGAAAACAATATTGCAATGAGCTTCAGGAAAGTCAGCGTCTGATTCTCCTATCATTTACTATCAGGGCAAAGTCTTAATAGTATTATTTCCTTTGGGTATATGTCATAAGATCTAGATGAAGGAACCAGGCTATTTTTTTTTTTAATAAACTCCCAAGGTGAATTCATGGTAGAATTAGGACTAGAATTCCACAGGATAGACTCTTATAAATGGGTTGCAATTTGCATCAGTTGGTGAGGAGGGTGGGACAGGGAGAGAGGGGAAACGTTTCCATTGAAGTACTGAGATTTGTTATGCAAATTTCTTCTAGAGTACTCCATCTCCAATACACAAAAGAATTGGAGACCTTCTCCTATAGACATTCTTTCCAGTGATATAGTGATCATAACCTACTCTGAGATTCTCATTCATAAATGCTCTTAAATCAACCATAGAGAGTTTGTTCCATGTTCTCTTCTCAAACTCTAAGCCATTGTAAAAATGCCAAAAGAACACACAAATTGTTCATCAGTTATACCTCACTCTTTCTGTATGACTGAGCCCTCTTCTTTTAAAATAAGATTCACCTTTGACAATATTCTCTACATGACTTCTCCTTCATGGTTCATTGTTTATAATGTGTTACAGCCTGTTCACACCCACTACACATTTCCATTTTCCTTTGGATGATCATAAACTTCAGTTCTTCAGGGACTTCAGTGTTCTATAACTGTAGGTGACACAAAGTCACTGGGAAAATATTGGTACAATATTTTAAAGGGTGGACCTTGATTTTAAGGCAAAGCTTGGAGTTATTAAAATTCTTTTGCTGGCTAGCAGTTATCAAGTTCAAACTCATCTTGGGACCAGCCAGGCAAAATGCCCATTGGTAATATTCAGCTAAGACTAGGGGACCAGCAGAGTCACACACCCCATAAAGATGCAATGATGTCAGTAGAAGAATGTGCCCAAAAGGCAACAAGACCAAGAGAGCAATAGAGACTTGCAGTCACCTCAAATCATCAGAAGCAGAACCTAGAAGAGCAAGGTGTCTAGTGGAGACTTGTTCCTAGCTGGAATGCTACACCCATTGGGAGTCCCAGTGAGAGCAAGGTAATGAGAGGTCAAGAAAGCATCAGATCTTGCAGTTTGGCAGGTATAAATTTATCTCCATATGTATTCCTCACTTATAGGTCCCTTCTGTGTGATCCTTATGTGTGATCGGTCTTCTATTAATAGTACTTACATGTATAATAGAGAATGCTTTTGAATGAGAAGGAAGAGAGGAGAATGTTCTATCATAAGTCTTGCCATGCTATTTCAGAAAATTTCTCTTCTTTGGGGAAAAATATTTTGCTATGGCTCAAAACAATTTATCCTCTCCTCATTTTCAATCATAAGCCCAATTAATTTTCCATTTTTAGTTGGATATATATATGTATATATATATATATGTATATATATATATACATATATATATATCCAACTTCATATTAAAACTTCAATGATAAGTATTCATTACTCAATTAGTATTTTTCTGTGTGAATAGGCTAAACTCTTCCAAATGGTTATATATATAAATTTGGAAGGCCTAAAACAATCAGGATGTCATCCACAAACAGAAACAAATGAAAAATCTCATCATCTATAAAGAATCCTTCTTCAGCTGGAACTCCTTCATGACATCAGCAAACCCTTTTGGCAAGCATAATTAATCCTGTATTATCTCTCACTTGACTGCTGTTTTTCCTTCATTCTGAAAGAGTACCATGATATCATAGAAGTGATGTCATGACATGCAAATAAATCGGATTTAAGTGAGGAAGGACTTTGCAAAATCACCTGCCTCACTTTCTTCTCCAGAGCCTTATGGGTCCAGTGGCCAGATATAGATCAGGTTGCCTGGAGATGGCTCTGGATGCAGTGGGAGACTTTGGCCTTTTTAAGATAGTCTTCAATAGGTTTCAGTTTGACTGAAGCTGCACCTAATCAGTGATTAAGGCTAGCTAATAATTGAGGTAAAGAATCTCCTTTTTTACCAAGTCCAAAAAAATCTAAATACATAAATAAATAAATCTGGGAGGGGAAGACCCTCAGGGTTTCTGGCCAAAGCAGAAATAACTGGTATTTACATTTAATCTGAGTCAGTCAAAACCCCAAAATGGCCAAATGGCACTTGATCTATCCTACCTCTAAATTCTAGGCTATGTTTCATGGTCCAGCTCAAGTTCTACTTTTTCTATCAGTCTTTCTTCAACTGCTGAAACTCTAAGTTCTCTTTTCCATTTGTGAACTTCAATAACACTTTACTATTTATAGCAGTATTTTCCAAACTGTGTTCCATATTTATGAGAATAAGAGTACCAAACAAGTCTGACTCTGGTTTTATATTTTCCAAAGATTCATCATTCTTAACACAAATATTTTTTGTTTTCAATTTATGAAATAAAACAAGCATTTCTATAACAGTACAATAAAAAATATGATCGCACATGAAACTGCAAATCTACTATATACAATTTGTTATTTCTTTCAAATATACAACAAAATTATATGAATTTCTTTTTATCTTTTCCCCTCCCCCACTCTAGAGATGGATGCCATTAGACATATATATAGATAGATAGATATGTAAATACATATCTATCTATATATATTCATATATACATGTATTGTATATATATATATACATAAAATCTATATATCCTTCTACTCATTAATTCTTTCACTGAATGATATCAAAAATATCATTTCTTCATATATCTTTTATAGTTGGATATTTATAATAGTCAAAATAACTTAGTCACTGAACATCATTCTTAAAACAATTTTGCTATCACTGCTCATTTCACACTTCAATATTTTTTGCAAATCTTTCCACATTTTTCTAAAAATCATTGAAGGGGCAGCTAGATAGCATAATGTATAGAACATCAGCCCTAAACTCAGGATGACCTGAGTTTAAAACCTCAGATTTTTAATTAGCTGTGTGACCCTGGGTAATTCAGTTAAGCTTAATTGCCTCACTAAGATAGCTAGCTAGCTAGCTACTAGCTAGCTAGCTAAATAAATGAATAAATAAATAAATATCATTGAACTCATCATTTCTTATAGCACCATAATTTTCTATCACAATTATATACCACAACATGTTCAGCCGTTCCTAAATTTATATAGTTAACATTTTGGATCACATGCTTTTTAAATGGTATTAATGTGTAGTATTTATTGGTACTCTAAATGTAAGGCTCTTGTTTAATGACAAGTAACTGTACTTCCTATTAAAGGGATGGGATTTTCTCAATCTTAGTCTTGTCACTATAAATGAGACCAGAAGACAAAAGAAAATTGGAGCCAAATAGAGGAATATTTCACTACCTCTCCTTATAGTTTGCCAGAAGAAAATCAAAAAAGTAAATGAACTGGGCTTAATGGCTATAAAGATGCATAATCAGAGGGTGTTTGATATAAAATTGTTATCCTTTGAATATTTATTGCTCTCAAATACTGATATAATTAGATCCCAGTCATATTTAGAATAATTAAATTTTAGATCTAAAAGGAATATTAGTAGTGTAATGGAAATAGTACTAAACTTAGAGGCAGGAAAACCTGTGTTTAAATCTTGCCTTTAACACTATCTGTGTGATTACGGAGAAAATCACTTAATTGCTCTGAGTCAGTTTCCTTACCTATGAAAAGGGGATAATAAAATCTCTGAAATCTTCTATGCAGGGCTGCTGTCATCCCCAAATGAAAGAGTATCCAGGAAGAGCTTTATAAGTATCAGCCATTATTATCATTTTCTAACTCTCCCCCTATGAGACCCGAATGAATGAAGAACCAGAGAGAGGAAATAAGTGTTAAAGGTCACTCAGCTTTTAAGTACCAATCAGGATTGGTCCAGGGGTCCCTCTTCACAGTTCCACTCCATTGTCTACTACAAGGCTGGAGCCTGCTTATCCATTTGTGATTATTCCACCCAGAGTAGTTTTTCATTAGCAGCAAGCAGCAAGAAAGAAAGGAAGAAAGAAAGAAAAAGAAAAAGAAAAAGAAAAAAATGGCCAGCAAGTTTTTGATGCTCTAGGATTATCAAGAGTGGAAAAGAGGTTCATTTGCTCCATGAAATTCATCAGTGACACCTGTTTCTAGGAGGAAATTCAGCTCTGCTGTATCTTGTGATGAGGTGTGTTATCATTGGAGAGTGTAGCAGCAATAGGCCTTTTCTTATGGGGAGTATCTGCACATGCTCTTGCACATGATCAAGTTCTGGGCTACTAACAAGGAAAAAGGAAATCCCTCTTTATAGCTGTGCAAGCGGATAGAAATTTCACACTCTGCATTATCTCTGTACATAAGAACATGGCTGCCATCACCACTTTAGAAAATTAAATTTCTTATGGAACTGGCAATAAAATCACCTCTTCTCCTTAGGGAATGAAAAGTACACAAATAAAAATCACTGATTTAGAAGGGGTCTCTAGTTCAGGGCTTCTTAAACTTTTTCTACTTGTAACTCCTTTTCACCCCAGAAAGTTTCATGCGATCCTGAGTATATAGCTATATAAAGTAATAGCACAAATCATTTACTAATCATAATCACAAATCATAATTGCACAATCCCCCACATTCAGTTTCTTGATAAACAGCCCACAGTTTAAGAAGTTTTGATCTAGTTCAATTCCTTTGTTTTACAAATGAGGATGCTGGCAGTAATGGAGGCTAAATGGCTTGCCCAGGGTACATAGGTAATATCCAACAGGGAATTTGGTTTAAACGTAGATGCTCTAACTCTAAGGTTTATATTCTGTCCACTGTACATATTGCCTCCAGATGGAAAGAAACCCACACTTCTCAGTTTGTCACATTGGATTTAGGAAAGAAACACACATCCATTATTTTTCTGTCTTCAAAAACATCAAGTCTTAAAAGCTGCTAAAATGAGGTTAAAAGCCTTTCAGTGTAAAGTGACATAAATAAAATCATTCGTGTGGTTTGTTTGGGCAAAATGAAAACATGAGCACATTCATACACACTCTCCCTCACATACACATACATGCACACACAACAACTCAACAATACTTTAGGTCATTAGAAGCAGCTGCTTTCTATAAAGGAAAATCTTCCCCAGTAAAAGCAGTCAAATCCTGTTGCCATCTGTAATGGGCTGTCAATGGAGGATTTATTGTTCTTCCAACCCTGGCCCAGGCTATCAGCCTTCTTCAATTGATTTCTTCATTATTTTCCCAGAATGTGCATAAGATAAAGGTTAGCTAAATCCTGAGGATATCGTCTACCTTTTCCAAACCATACTATTAAGGTGCAGTACCTAATCAGAATTAAGCCCTATTGTAAGTAATGGCTCTACTGTAGCATTCTTTGAAAGATGTTATTGAGAAGTATCTGGTGACAAATATCCTGGTCCTTTCTCAGGGATGAACCCATTTCCAAAACTGGGAAATCTCAAGAAGCCTGAATCAACTGCTACCAAAACTTACCATTTTATGAAGTTTCTAGAGATACCAGATTTGGAGGATTAATCATCGATTATCAGAGTAGGAAGGAATATCTAAAGGATCTTTGCAATTCTGAAGAAAGATTGCCTAGATTTTGGTGTCAAAGGAACTGGAATCAGATCCTAGCTCTTCTATTTACTATTTGTAATAAGAAGGTCTCTGAGGTTCCTTCCAAATTCAAATTTCTAATTTTCTGAAGGGATTGAATTAAATGACCTTCTAAGATCCTTTTCAGGCCTAAAAGCATATGATCCCATTCATTTTCTCTAAGAACCTAAGGAGGTAAAATAATTTACTGAAAATTACATAGCTGGTAAAAGGCAGAACTAGGATTAGAAGCCAAGTTTTCTGAACTTTCAGGTCATGTATTCTTGCACTAAACTCCAAAGATTCCATTACAGCCCTCTAGATAAAACAACCATCTTGTCAAGAAAAAAGGTAATATTGTTCAGGGATTTCATTTCTCTTGGCTTAGTTTAATGTATAAGCAGCCCTGTTGCCATCAGTCTAAAAAAAAAACTCTTCCTCTTATGCTTCATTCTCAGCCACAGTAATTAGTCAGAACAGGAAAGCCTTGAGGCACTATTGTGGAATAGTAAGCAGAAATAGCATTTGTAAAATAAAATTATTTCAAATCTTATCTGAAAGGGTCAGTTGTGCTTAATTATACACAATAAATGTATTAGAAGTTTTAAATATCTTCAAATGTATAGATACATTGTTGAGTTATGACATCTTTTGAGTATGAGAGCAAAGATTATTAGTTTACTGAAACCATTATGAGGACCAGCTATTGATTAGAATTCTTAGAGGAAACTCTTTGAAGTGGTAAGAGTTATAAAGGCTTACAAAAATTGCCTGCCATGTTGAAGGGATTTGTAGTTTGTAGGGTGTGGTTGCTAGTACAGCAAGCAAGCTCCATGCCCAAGTGATCCTTTTTAGGGACAAGAAATTGTTTCTGTAATTAGAACTTCCTGACTCCATTTCCTTATATGTTAAAGGAGAAAGTTGTACTAAGTGGTCTCTAAGTTCCCTTTCATCTCTAGATCTATAAGCCAATGACACATAGGCAGATTGGGGGAAAAATATGAAAGACCCTAATTAAGGTTAGGGAAAGCAGAAATGCAAAAGTGTAAATGAAGTTTTAGCAGGAATATTTGTGTGATTGTATTTCATCATATTTTCATTATACCTCAAAGATCTGCAATTTTGTTAGTGTATGTGCTCCCCTCCAATCACTTTGCAACTTAGTTGTTTTTGAGAGTTTGTTTCTCTTCCCCCCAAAATAAACATTTTGTTGTAGTCAGTGTGGTAATAAATCCCAATGAACTTAGCTTGATGGTCCTTAGATGACATATAAGCAATCCACCAGCCAAGTCTGAAATTTTTCCCAGCTTAAAAAGAATGAGTTGGTTGTGTTTGACCCAAAGGGGCAGAACCAGCAAAAATGGATGGAGGTTATGGGAAACAAATTGGGGCTTGTAGTAAGGGAAAACATCTGAATAATAAGGCTTATACCCAAGTGGAATCCCACTGCCTTCAGGAGGTAATATATTCCCCATTCCTTGAGGTCTTCTAGTAGAGTCTAGCTGACAACTTGTAAAGGATGGTGTAGTGGGGATGATTGTCAGGCAGGTATGGATTGGATAAGAGCACATTGATAGTACAATGAAGAAACAGAACAGATTGTCATTGAAGAAATCCCCATTGTAGAATGCGTAACAATAGCTTGTCACATTTATATAACACTTTTAACTTTACAGAACACTTGTCTCTATGGATTTTCATTGAGTCACAGACGTGATCCCTGTCATTTTCAGAACTTTAGTTAACTCATACAATCTATACCAGAATAAATTTCTTCCTTACTACTTCCCTGTCCTAGTGGTCATTGAGGTCCCTCTCGGTGATTTCTAAATTTGGGGAGCTCACAGCTCCCAAGGCAGATTGTCAGACTCTCGGATGGCTAAGTTTTCTTCCATGGAACCTCTCTGGAATGTCTGCTCATTAATCCTACAGAAGCTCCTTACCACATAGCTAGTGATCATCTAGCCTTTGTTCAATGACCCCAATGTATGGGAAACTCACTGACCTCTAAGGCAACCCATTCTACCTTAGGATAGTTCTAATTGTTAGCAACTCTTTCCTTATGTCAAATCTAAATATATCTCTTTAAATTGCTGGCCATAATTCTGGCTCCCCCTTTGGGGTCAAGTAGTCCCTGTTTAATCCCGTTTCACATAGCAGTGTTTCAGATACTCAGAGGATTATCATGCTCCCCTTAAATCTTAACTTTTCCATGCTAAACATTGCTAGTCTTGATTAATATTCATGTAACATTACTTGGGCATTCTGGTCAGCTTCTGGACATATTCCTGAATTCAGCACAGTTTCTAGAAACAGTCTGCCTAGAGCAAAGTACAACAAAACAGTCACCTCTCTTCTGGACAGTATACTTTCATTATCAAAGCCCAAGACTGTATTATTTTTTAAAAATATACCCTTATGTCATGATGTGGCATTAGTTTGTTGTCTACTAAGCCCCTTGTCCTTTCTCATATGAATTCGAAACTTGATGATGGATAAGGAAACTGAAGCTTGAGTAGGAAGAAAGGAGAACTGGATCAAATGTGTTGGATAAATATCCAAAGTCACATAGTTAATGGTAGAGACATAATTAAAACTTGAAATGACTTGTTTAGTTCCCTACCCTTCTTTCCAGATAGGATAAAAAACTTTACCTATATTTTGAACTCTTATATAATCTTTAGACCAACTATGGTCTGTGGCAGAAAAAATATAAGTAATGCTGAGTTAGTAACTCATTATTAAGTCAGCCTTGATACTTAGGATCTTGCTATGTTCCTTTCTCCTGATATCTTAGTTCCAAAAACCAGGCTTCTATCTTGTCCCCCAAATGCCTGAGCCTCTCACAAATTCCTAAGTTTTTCTAGAATTGGCATATTATCTTATAGCCCTAAAATTTTCTTTTTTTTCTTTTTTAAAAATTTTATTATTTTTGTTATTATAGCTTTTTATTTTGAAAACATATGCATGGAAAATTTTTTAACATTGATCTTTACAAAACCCCCTGTTCCAAATTTTTCCCTTCTTTCCTCCCATCTCCTCCCCTAGATGGCAAGTAATCCAATATATGTTAAACATATATATATATATAAACATATATATGTATACATATTTATACAATTATCATGCTGCACAAGAAAAATCAGATCAAAAAAGAAAAAAAGAGGAAAAAAGACAAAATGCAAGCAAGCAATAAAAAGAGTGAAAATGCTATGTTATGATCCACACTCAGTTCCCACAGACCTCTCTCTGGATGTAGATTAGCCCTAAACTTTTCAAGGACTGAGATCTTGTTCCTAAACTTTATACTCCAAAACTAGTGTTTCCTGATGTGACTATCTACTTTGAAGGCCTCCCTCTCTTTACCTGCTAGTGGGGGGGACTGATATGCATTTCTGATGGCTGGTCCCTGCATTTTAGCCATCCCTAGGCTGACCTATCTTCCTACTGACCAGGGTAAAGAAAGAACAGAACTGAACCTCTAGACACTTAGCTTTTGGTTCCCTTTACCCTAGACTGACTGCTTTATGATTATTACCAATAACTGGGAAAGAAGATAAAGCCAGTCACTGAGTCCAAGTACAAATGATACTAAATGTGGTAATAATGAGAGTCTCAATGAGAACATGAAGTGATGCAAACAGTTCTCATCCATTTAAAAATAGGAGTAGGCGAAATCAGTGGAATTTGGCTTCTTCATTAAAAAGCATATATATGGGAAGCAGAATCTTCTGCTACACAGATATTCAGAAAACAGAGAGATTCAGATCTTCATCCTGAGAGAAAAGTAATACAGAATAATGTGGTAAAATAGTGTGGCAAAACCACAGGTGTCAATCAGAAGTGTCTGGGGTCAGGTCATGATGCTCACCATCTTCAGATGAGTTCTTTGAAACTGACGTCTAATTTCTTCATTTGCAAAATAAGAATATGTAATTTGAAAACCTCAAAATGCAATTTCTGTAAGTATTAGTGATGTTTATCCCAGATCAAGCACACACTATATGCTTAATGAATATTTTTTTATTTGAATTGAATCTTATTGATCTGGGTTATTGACAATAGATGAGTTCACAGACTTTGTAATATGAATATGATGGAGCAGCCATTAATTATTTTTTTTCTAAAAATGAACAAGGATTTCATTTCTCCGTTCCTACAGGAAAAATGGAATAATGTAATCAATTGACAGTTTTATGTGATAAGCCTTTTCCCCACTCTACGCAAATGTAATGGGCAACTTAGACTCAAAGGGGAAGCCATTCAGAAACTAATGGTACCAGGGGAGGGGAAATCTGTTGAGACAACAGGATATGAGCTGCAATTTGCTCAGAGGAATAATGAGACCGAACACTGAGGTACATAATCCATTGGAAAACATCTGTGGGATGACTGAAAATAAATGTGTTGCTATTATGCAGCATGCTAAAACGTGACCTTTTCACAAGGAAAGTGGAGGAGGCAGAATTCTGTTTCTGGTCCCTTGTCATTTCTGATCTGAACCTGTAATTGTGTGTTTGTCACCTTAAGATTTGGATCAACTCAGGGAGTCTGACTGGAACATTTTGATGGTTCATTTGTTTTATCTTTGTTTTCCTCAGCAATGATAGTTTATTTGTTTCCCATTAAATGGACAGTTACTCAGAAGAAGCCTCTGGATCAAGTCACCTGTGTGATTAAATCTTAACAAGGGTATAATGCCAGGGCAAAAATGGCAATAGAATGAGGCTGACCATGAAGGGCTACCTCAGAGAAGTCAGCTAAGCATAAATGTTCAGGCAGATGTCACAGATCTAGGTAGACAAAAGATCAAGGCCAGAGAGGTTACTTAGGGACTGATTCAAGCAAGTAACAGATCTGGTTAAATGTAGGTAGGTCGGTAAATGCGGGAAGAAGCAGACAGGTGTTCTGGATCTAGGTGTCTCAGCACAATTCAGAACCTAGGAGATCACAGTCAGTAAGCATTGAATTAGTGAGCAAGATTGAGCTCTGATCCTGGGGAAAAAACTAATTATTCTGTCTTGTTTTATATTGCCTACTGAAATGTGGGTGACCCCCAGCACTTTTTATTGACCATAGCCAGAAGCACAAGTGAGTAATATCCTTGGCTGAGACAAGAGCAGAAATTATACTACCTCTCCACAAACAAGCAAACCACACACACACACACACACACACACACACACACACACACACACACAC
>JAJPUD010004408.1:53189-64997 GCA_023553655.1 Myrmecobius fasciatus | reverse complement strand
CACACACACACACACACACACACACACACACACACACACACACACACTTTTGAAGCTTTCTGAGTCCAAATATATTTGGTTAGAGTTGGATTATTCTTTGCTAAAAATCATGTGGAGGAAATTAGAGAAAATAGAAAAAAAAATTTCACTAGGAAAAGCATCAAGGAGTTAAGTAGTACTGTATAAACTTTTTATCCATCAAATAAAATGAATTTATGTTGACCTGGGGATGATTTTTATACCCAAAATTAATGCTAATAGCAGTCTAGGCTTTTCACTCTTCCCTTAGAAACACCATGTTCCTTCCTAGTTCTGTGTTCTTAATTCATTCTATTTCTTCCTGCTTGTATGTCACCTACTCCTACCCCCCCCCAAGATCCTTCAAGGCCCAGCTAGTATTCTATCCCTTTCTTTTGGCCTTCCTTAACAGCTTCAGGCCACATTGAACTGTCCTTTTCCTAACTCCCTTTGTATTTGTCTGCAAATACAACATACAAATACCTGATTGCATATATATGTGTGTATATTATATATATATATATATGTAAACATATATATATATAGTACACACACACATATATATATACTATATATAAAATGTATAAATATAGTATATCTCCCGATTGTTCAAATGCATGTCTTGCCTACTCAATTAGATTCTGAGCATATTTGTAGGCAAAGATCTTTTCTCACTCTAGGCCTAAGTCATCTTATTGATGTAAAGTGGTATCTCAAAGTTTCTCTAATCAATAGTGATTAAGAGCATAAGACTACAGATAGCTATAATTTCTACATTTAAAAATTATCTGTGCATATCATTTATTCTTATAAATTTGAGTCAGTTCTCTATATATTTGAGAAATAAGACCTTTATCAGAAAAAACTGTAAAATTTATTTCTCAGCTGTCTGCTTTCAATTTTGAGTGCATTGGTTTGTTTGTACAAAAACTTTTTAATTGAATGTAAACATCGAAATTACCAATTTTGCATTACATAATGTTCTCTGTCTTTGGTGTGATCATAAATTCTTCTCTTCTCCATAGAACTAACAGGTAAACAATTCCTTGCTCCCTTAATTGTTGTTGGTGTCACCTTTGATATCTGAATCATATATGTACTTTTTACCTCATTTTAGTATAGGATGTGAGATGTTGGTCTAAGACTAGTTTCTGCCACGCTGTTTTCCATTTCTACCAGTTTTTGTCAAATAGTAAGTACTTATCCCAGATGCTATAGTTTTTGGCTTTATCATACAGTAGATTACTATAGTCATTTAGTATTCTGTCTTATATACCTAATATATTCAACCAATTCATCACTCTATTTCCTAGCTGGTACCAAATACTTTTTTATGATTGCCACATTATAATAAAATTTAGATCTGGTATAGCTTGACCATTTTCCTTTGCATTTTTTTCATTAATTCCTTTGATATTCTTGCCCTTTCATTCTTTTTTACTATTATTATTAAGGCTTTTTATTTTCAAGACATATGCATGGATAGTTTTCAACATTCACCCTTGCATGATCTTGTGTTCCAATTTTTTTTCTCTTCTTTCCCCTGTCCCCTCCCTTAGATTATGGTAAATTCAATATATGTTAAACATGTGTAATTCTTCTGTATATATTTCCACAATTATCATGTGGCACAAGAAATATCAGATCAAAAAGGGAAAAAATGAGTAAGAAAACAAAATGCAAGCAAACAATAACGAAAAGAGTGAGAATGCTATGTTGTGATCCACATTCAGTTCCCACAGTCCTCTCTCTGGGTGTAGATGGCTCTTTTTGTCACAAAATCATTGGAAATGGTGTCAGTCATCTCCTTGTTAGAAAGTCACATTCATCATAATTGATAATCATATAGTCTTGTTGTTGCTGTGTATAATGATCTCCTGGTTCTTCTCACTTCACTTAGCACTGGTTCATGTAGATCTCTCCAGGCCTCTCTGAAATCATCCTGATTGTTTCTTATAGAACAATAATATTCCATAACATTCATATACCACAACTTATTCAGCCATTCATTGATAGGCATCTTCTCAGTTTCCAGTTTCTAGCCACTACAAAAAGGGCTGCCACAAACATTCTTGCACATGTGGGGCCCTTTCCTTCCTTTAAGATCTCTTTGGGAAATAGGTGCAATAGAAACACTGCTGGGTCAAAGGGTATACACAATTTGAAATCCTTTGGGTATAGTTCCAAATTGTTCTCCACCAACAATGTATCAGTGTCCCAGTTTTCCCACTTCCCCTCCAAATTTGTCATTATCTTTTTTATCAATTTATCCAATTTATCATTTTAGCCAATCTGAGAGATGTGTAATGGTACCTCAGAGTTGTATTTCTCTGATTAATAGTGAATTCCTTCCTTCTCTACAGATTTGAGATGTAGACTATCCTTTGTTCTTCTAATGTGCTCATATTATCACTCTTTATGTCTAAGTCATGAACCTCTTTCGACCTTATCTTGGTATACAGTGTTAGGTGTGGGTCAATGCCTAGTTTCTGCCATACTAATTTCCAATTTTCCCAGTAGTTTTTGTCAAATAGTGAATTCTCATCCCCAAAATTGCAGTCTTTGAGTTTGTCAAACACTAGATTATTATAGTCATTGACTATTTTGTCCTGTAAACATAACCTATTCCATTGATCAACTACTCTATTTCTTAGCCAGTATCAAATGATTTCAATGATCACGACTTTATAATTATACTTTTATGTCTGATACAGCTAGGCCTCCATCATTTGCATTTTTTTCCATTAGTTCCCTTGAAATTCTTGACCTTGTGTTCTTCCAGATGAACTATGCTACTATTTTTTCTAGATCTGTAAAATAATTTCTTGGGAGTTTGATTAGTATGGCACTGAATAAGTAGATTAATTCAACTAGGATTGTCATTTTTATTATATTGGCTTGGCCTTCTCTTTGTATCTCTTGCTGCTGGATTTTGTCGGTGATATATAAAAATGCTGATGATTCATGTCGATTTATTTTGTATCCTGAAACTTTGTTGTGAATTGTTTCTCATAATTTTTCAGTTGAGTCTCTGGATTCTCTAAGTATAGCATCAAATCATCTGCAAAGAGTGATAATTTGGTTTCCTCATCACCTATTCTAATTCCTTTAATTATTTTTTCTTCTCTGATTGCTAAAGCTAGCATTTCTAATACAATATTGAATAGTAATCATGATAGTGGACAACCTTGTTTCACCCCTGATCTTATTGGGAATGCTTCTAGTTTATCCCCATTACATTTGATGCTTGATGATGGCTTTAAATAGATGCTATTGATCATTTGTATTGCTCATTTAAATAAACGCTACTGATCCACTTATTCCTATACTGTCAAGTGTATTTATGTTTATTAAGGAATGGATATTGGATTTTGTCAAATGCTTTTTTTGTATCTATTGAGCCTTTTATTCTTCCAGATAAATTTTGTTATTGGTAGTTTATTTACTATGGCATTGAATAAGTAAATTAATTTAGATAGAATTAACATTTTTACTATATTAGCTCTGCCTGCTCATGAGCAATTGGTAAGTTTTTAAGTTGTTTAGATCTGACTTTATTTGTGTGAAAAATGTTTTGTATTTGTGTTTATATAGTTTCTGGGATTGTCTTGGCAGTTAAACTCCCAAATATTTTATATTATCCTACATTTACTTAATATTTAAAATTATTTTCTGTGATCCTAACCTATTCCACTGATCAACTACTCTATTTCTTAGCCAGTACCAAATGGTTTTGATGACCACTGCTTTATAATATAGTTTTAAGTCTGGCACACCTAGACCACCTTCATTGGCATTGTTTTTTCTCATTGATTCCCTTGAAATTCTTGACCTTTTGTTCTTCCAGATGAACTTTGTTATTATTTTTTCTAGGTCTATAAAATAATTTCTTGGGATTTTGATTGGTATTACACTAAATAAGTAGATTAACTTAAATAGTATTGTCATTTTTATATATTTGCTCAGCCTACCCATGAGCACTTGATATTTTTTTCCAACTGATTAGATCTGACTTTATTTGAGTGGAAAGTGTTTTGTAGATGTGTTCATATAGTCCCTGACTTTCCCTTGGCAGATAGATTCCCAAATATTTTATACTATCAACCGTTATTTTGAATGGAATTTCTTTTTGTATCTCTTGCTGCTGGACTTTGTAAGTAATAATATAAAAATGTTGATGATTTATGTAGATTTATTTTGTATTCTGCAACTTTGCTAAAGGTATGAATTGTTTCTACTAGTTTTTTTAATTGAGTCTCTAGGGTTCTTTAAGAATATCATCATATCTGCAAAGAGTGATAATTTGGTCTCCTCATTACTTACTCTAATTCCTTTCATCTCTTTTTCTTCTTTTATTCGAAAGCTAACATTTCTAATACAATATTGAATAGTAATGGTGATAGTGGCCAACCTTGTTTCACTTCTGATCTTATGGGGAATGATTCTAGTTTGTCCCCATTACATATGATGCTTGTTTAAATAGATGCTGTTGATCATTTTAAGGAAAAGTCCATTTATTCCTATACTCTCTAGTGTTTTCAATAGGAATGAGTGTTGGTTAGGATCACATGACAAAATAGTCAGTAACTATAGCAATCTAGTGTTTTTGACAGACTCAAAGATCCCACCTTTTAGGATAAGAACTCAATATTTGACAAAAACTGTGGGAAAATTGGAAATTAGTATAGAAGAATCTAGGCATTGACCCATACCTAAGATACCAAGATAAAGTCAAAATGGCTTCATGATTTAGACATAAAGAGTGATATTATAAGAAAATTCAAAGAACATAGTATAGTTTACCTCTCAGATCAGGAGAAGGAAGGAATTTGTGTCCAAAGAAGAACTGGAACGCATAATTGAACACCAAATAGATAATTTTGATTATATTAAGTTAAAAACTTTTGTACAAACAAAACCAATGCAGACAAGATCAGAAGGGAAACAATATATTGGGAAATCGTTTTTACATTTAAGGCTTCTGATAAAGACCTCATTTCCAAAATATATAGAGAATTGATGCAAATTTATAAGAATTCAAGCCATTCTCCAATTGATAAATGGTTAAAGAATATGAACAATTTTCAGATGATGAAATTAAAATTATTTCTAGTCATATGAAAAGATGCTCTAAATCACTATTGATCAAAGAAATGAAAATTAAAACAACTCTGAAATACCACTACATACCTCTCAGATTGGCTAAGATAACAGGAAAAAGATAACAATGAATGTTGGAGGGGATGTGGGAAAACTAGGACACTAATACATTGTTGGTAGAACTGTGAATGGATCCAGTCATTCTGGAGAGCAATTTGAAACTATGCTCAAAAAGTTTTTAAACTGTGTATATTTGATCCAGCACTGTTTCTATTGGGCTTATATCCCAAAGAGATCTTAAAGGAAGGAAAGGGCCCCACATGTGCAAGAATGTTTGTGGCAGCCCTTTTTTGAAGTGACAAGAAACTGGAAACTGAATGGATGCCCATCAATTGGAGAGTGGCTGAATAAAATATGGTATATGAATGTCATGGAATATTATTGCTCTGTAAGAAACGACCAGCAGGATGATTTCAGAGAGGCCTGGAGAAACTTGCATGAACTGATGCTGAGTGAAATGAGCAGAACCAGGAGATCATTATACACAGCAACAACAAGACTATATGACGATCAATTCTGATGGACATGGCTCTCTTCAACAATGAGGTGATTTAAACCAGTTCTAATTGTTCAGTGATGAAGAGTGCCATCTACACCCAAAGAGAGGACTGTGGGAACTGAATGTGGATCACAACATAACATTCTCACTCTTTTTGTTGTTTGCTTGCATTTTGTTTTCTTACTCATTTCCTTTCCTTTTTGATCTGATTTTTCTTGTGCAGTAAGAAAATTGTATAAATATGTTTACACTTATTGGATTTAACATATATTTTAACATGTGTATAACATATATTGGATTGCTTGCCATCTAGGAGAGGGGGCGGGGGAAAAGAGGGGAAAATCTGAAACACAAAGCTAGGCAAGGGTCAATGTTGAAAAATTATCTGTGCATATGTTTTGAAAATAAAAAGCTTTAAAAATTTAATATTTTTAATTTTCCCAGTTATATGCAAAAGAATTTATACATTTGTTTTTAAAACTTTGAGTTCCAGATTCTCTCTCCCTTCCTCCCCACCTCTATCCCCCATTAAGAAGGTACATGTGATGTTATGAAAAAAAAAAGCAACAACAACAACAAAAAAAAAAACAAAACAAAACCCTTCAAGAAAAAAAAAGACTATGCTTCAATCTGTATTTAGATACACTTAGTTCTTTCTCAGGATATGGATAGCTTTATAAGGACTTTATATAAGGACTTTTTATAAGTCCTTCATATTAGATGTGGAACATTGAATGGCTAAAGATAGCAAAGTCATTCACAACTGATCATGCCACAACACTGATATTATTTTGTTAAAGTACATTTCACTTTATTTGAGTTCTAGGAGGACTTTCCAAGTTTTTCTGAGAGCATCCTACTCATCATTTCCTACAGAACTATAATATTCCCTCATAATCACATACTACAATTTATTCAATTATTTCCCAATTGATGAGCAGCCCCTCAATTTCCCATTCTTTGCCATCAGTAGAGAGATGCCATAAATATTTTTGTACATATAGGTCCTTTTTATTTTAATTTCTTTTGGGATTCATGCACAGTAACGGTATTTTTAGGTCAAAGGCTATGTATGCATGATTTTATAGCTCTTTAGGCATAGTTCATCTTTTATCAATTGGGAAATGGCTCTTTTTCTTTTTTTCTTTTTCTTTCTTTCTTTCTTTCTTTCTTTTTTTTACAAAATTGACTCAGTTGCCTATACATTTGAGAAATGAGGCCTTCATTAGAGAAATTTGCTTCAAAATTATTTTTTCCAATTATTATTATTAACTGTATTTCCCCTGTTTATTGTATTCTCTCCATCACCTTGGCTCTGCCTTTTCTGCAGTTACTTTAAATAGCATTACTCTTTCTATCTTTTGCTATTGGACTTAGTTGTTAATATATAAAAATATTGATAATTTATTTGAATTTATTTTATATCTTGTGACTTTGCTAAAGTTGTTAATTATTTCAAGTAGTTTTTTAGTTAATTCTCTGGGAATTCTCTAAGTATACCATACCATCTGCAAAGAGTGACAGCTTTGTTTCTTCTTTGCTTATTCTAATTCCTTCGATCTCTTTTTTTCTTTTTCTTCCCTTTATGCTAAAATTACCATTTTAGTGCAATATGGAATTATAGCAGTGATAATGGTCGTTCTTGTTTCACCCCTGATCTAATTGGGAAGGCTTCAACCCCATTACAGATAATGTTTTTTGCTAATGAATTTAGATACTGTTTGTCTTTTTTTTTTTTTTTTGAGGCAATTGGGGTTAAGTTACTTGCCCAGGATCACACAGCTAATAAGTGTTAAATATCTGAGATCAGATTTGAACTCAGGTCCACCTGACTTCAGGGCTGGTGCTCTATACTGCTGTCCCACTGTTTGCCATTTTAAGAAAAGTTACATTTATCCCCATGCTCTTTCATATTTTTACTAGGAATGGGTGCTGTATTGTGCCAAATTTTTTTTTGCATCTATTGAAATAACCATATGATTTCTATTGGGTTTGTTATTGATATAGTCAATTATACTGACAGTTTTCTAGTATTGAAGCAGCTCTGCATTTCTGCTATATGTGACTCACCTGGTCATAGGATATTATTTGAGAGAGAAATTGCCATAATCTCTTTGCTAATATTTTATTTAAAATTTTTGCATTGATATTCATAAGAGAAATGGTCCTTCTCTGTTTTGACTCTTCCAAACTATTCTCCAAATAGTTATATAGTATTGGAATTAATTCTTCTTTAAATGTTTGGTAGAATTCACTTGTAAATTCATCTGTATTTTTTCTTAAGGAGTTCATTGATGACTTACTCATTTTTTCCCTTAAAATGTGGTTGCTTAAGTATTTTGCTTCCTTTTTTATTAATCCAGGCAATTTATATTTCTGTAAATATTCATCCATTTCACTTAGATTTTCATATTTTGTTGGGCAAAATAATTAGGACTAAACATTTTCTTTGATCCTCATGACTTTTCAAATTCTTCAGAACTGGAATAATTCACAATTAATTCACAAATAAAGCAATTTCTGATGTTTCCTGTTTAGAACATTAAGAATTCTAACAAAAACTAATGGCAGAGAAGACTAATCCTTATCCCCATTGCCCAATTTACTTATGGTTGCCAATAGTCCACTTATAAGCTTTCAACAGAACTCAACGCCATAACAAGGAAAACCTAAGTCAGAAGCTTGCTCTGAATGATATAGCAATGTGTCAGCATTCTGTGCTCCAAAAAAATTAATCCAGAGAACTATGGAACAAATAAAAATAGAATAGAACACATATGTGTGTGGGGGGGTTTTGTATTCAACTTAGCCTGAGGGAAAAGACCCTAAAATACAGTGTACTGAGGTCTGTTCCTCCCAAGATTCATCTGTGGCAAAGATTAAAGCTGAGGATGATGAAATGTGAATTGTCATCCTCAGGAGGAGACAGATGACTAAGTTTAGTTCCAGGGAAACTCCTATTAAGAAGGGAGTCCAAAAATGAGCAATATAATTCAAAAATTAGAAATTACCAAAGACCTTAGGAGGAAGAAAACTCAACTGAAGCTGAGCATAAGCAGATAAACAAACACAAAAGATATTAATAGCAGAAGAAAATACAGTCTTCAAATCAGCTAAATCTGGACATCTATGAGTATTGCAAGACAATGGAAAATTAATCAACATCTGATGAAGAAGAGGATTGTGCATTCCCAGGGAGCATCAAATAGTGCTGGACTATTCCTAAATGATTAAAAAAAATTATAAAAGTAGATTTTATGGCTTGCATAGGAGAAATAATTGGCATAATAAAAAGAAAAAAAAACACTTCAATACACAGTGGCAAATTTCTTCAAATAAACAAAAGAGAAAATAGCTTAATGGGACTTCAAATGACCACAAAGTGAAGGACAATATAGAAGAAGAAAAGCAAAAACCAATTACATTAAAAGAAAACATCTACATGAAAAAAAATATATTGATCTAAAAGACAACACAGGTAGGGATGATTTAAGTCTTATAGGTCTCCCAGAAGAACATAATTTAAAAAAATTAGACTGTCATAATGCATAAAATAAGAAAAATTTTCAGAACTTCTGAACAAAGAAAGCAAAATACTGATTATGAGGATCATACTCACCTCCAGGAAAAAAATGCCATCCTTCAACTTTCAGAACTTAAGCAAATTTAACAGTCTTAATGACAACAAATTCTTCAAGTAACCAAAAGACTTTCAAATATAAAGGAAAGAAAATTTAAATAACATAATATTATTCTGTACCCACTAGAAACCTCTGAAGGGATGTGTCCCATAATAAAGTCCTCCAAAGAGAAAAGGAGCTCAAACTACAACACAATGTAAAAACCTAAAAAGCAATTAATGGGGGAAAAATTCATGTTCAACAACAAAAAAATAGGTATTTAAAGAATTCCTAAAAAAGAAAGCCAAAGGGCAGCTAGGTGATGCAGTGGATAGAGCACTAGCCCTGAAGTCAGGAGGACCTGAGTTCAAATTTGGTCTCAGACACTTAACATTCCCTAGCTGTGTGACCCTGGGCAAGTCACTTAACTTCAATTGCCTCAGCAAAAAAAAAGAAAGAAAGAAAGAAAAAGAAAGCTAAGTCTCAGCAAATTATCACTTTTTAAGCACTTCAGACAACAGAAATGTAATAAAGGTAAACAAATACAGAAAGTAAGGGCAACCATAACCAAATAACAGAGAGGATTTTTAGAGATTTCTTCCTAAAAGCGCAGGAGATAAAAGTAAGAAGTCAAATAGAAGGAATGGTGTAGAAACAGGTCTGGAGCATCATAGACTAAACCTTACAACACCACTTTTTGCAAGCAAATCAGTGTTTTCTGTGTGAACAAATAAACAGAATGAGAGGTTACAAAAAAGGGAAGAAACAAGCAAGTAAAAGAGGGAATGAGTGATATACCTTAATCAAGTCAAAGGCTATCAATGAAGGGAAAATAACTCTTGTAGGATCTCAAAAAGAAACAAGTCTATAGCAGATTGAGCAAGAAGCAGAGGGAGATATTGAATTAGGGAAAGAAAAATGGAGATCTTGTTTCTTTGTTAATTAGTGGTATAACTTATGACTGCTTCTATGGAACATAAATATTTTATAAAGAAAGATGAGGATCTTACAATGGATATATTCTGTAGGGTTTGAGAGTTTAGAGAGACTATTCACACTACCGCATGAGAAAGGGAACTAATTAACCAAAGAACACAAAATGCTTATTTTAATTCAATTATAACTTATTTCTGAAAGAATTTTTTTTAAAAAAACCACTTAAAGAGCTAGAGAAATATTCATGACTCTTATCTGAACAATGGTAATATAATAACCATACCATTAAAGTCAGGTTATAGTTTTAATCCTAATGAATCAAATTATTCGATAATATCAAATGAATATTTGATAAATTAAATAATGAATAATGATAAATAGAAACAAAATAATAAAATTTATTTAGAATAAAAACAATCTGAAATATCAAGAGAAATTAGGAAAATAAATGAAATGCTTTACAGTTATGTCTAATTCTTTGTGACCTCATTTAAGGTTTTTCCTTGGCAGAAAAATGAGTAGTTTGCCATTATCTTTTCCAGCTCACTATACAAACATAGAAACTGAGGCAAAGAGGGTTAAGATACTTGTCCAGAGTTACACAGCTAGTGTCAGAGGCCAGATTCTAATTCAGGTTCTCCTAACACAGTGTTACAAAAACAACAATAAAAGAACTCTTGATCTCCAGAAAAGGACCCTTAGAAGATGATTTATTCACATTGCAAGTTAATGGTAGAGTTTCACCTAGAATTCATCTATCCTGTTCTGTACAGAGATATCACTTAAATTTCAGAATTAAATGTTAGTATGTGCACATACTTAGGAAATCTCTTAGGAAAAATGATGAACTAGGAAACTTCATCTTCTAATAATCCGGTGAAATTTATCTTTATTTTTCTGATCAAGTCAGGTACACAAAAAAGTGGTAATTCAAGACTCTCTGCAGCTATCCTGACTGATTATAAGCATTGTTTTTTGCCTTACATGGCTTGTTTTCCACCATGTGACTCATGAGATATGAGGAAACCTTGTTTTCCAATAGATGACAAAAAGCCAAAAAGTTCTGAGAATATAGAACAAGTCATCAAAGAGTCTAGAGAGGAGTATGTAAGATGACTCATTAATCAAATATTCAGATTAAGGCATTATGAGGAGGTGGAAATCGTAGTTTCTCATCTGCTAATATCTATGTCTTCAGAGAGACTTTTACAACCCCCCAGAGTGCTTGTTCACAGTGTTAGAATTCAGGTTGCTAGTTCAAACCTCTGACTCAGTATCCATCATAAAGATCTGAAGAATCTTCCAAATCCTACTTATCAATTATCCAGAAGCCCTAAATCCATTACTAGTAAAACTCTGACTAAAAGAGTTTCTTTGATATAACAGGGCACTCTGATATAAGTATGTTTCATCCCTGATGGCTCATTTTTTCTGGCTTTATAATTTCAAAGGAAAGTGCCATTGCTCTCAATTCAATATATGTATGATTTTCCAAACAGGTTAATCCTGGGTAATTGTGACTGAGTTTGAGAGAGAGAAAGAAAGAGAGAGAGAGAGAGAAAGAGAGAGAGAGAG
>JAJPUD010004408.1:40459-52789 GCA_023553655.1 Myrmecobius fasciatus | reverse complement strand
AAATTATATAGAGAGGATAAATTAAATAGAAGATACTAAAATTATTAAAGAGCAGTAAAGACTTCCTGCATAAGGTAAGATTTTTGTCTGGAGTTTGAAGCCAGAGAATGCAATAGGCAGAGATGAGGAGGAAAGAATTCCAGACATGAACTGAAATTATAGAATTCATATCCTGAGAATTTTGGCTTTTAGAGCCTCTTCTTTGTCCTAACGGAATCCTATTTCTGGAGATGGGGTAAAGATGGCAGAGTAAAGGCAGGGATTCACTTAAGTTCTCCCCTTAATCCCTCCAGATATCTTTAAATAATGAAAATAAACAAATTTTAGAGCATCAGAAACTATTAAAAAGATGAAGTGGAACAATTTTCCTTTTGTATTATTTGCATTTCTCTAAAACAAATCAACCATCGGTTGATTTGTTTTAAGAAAAGAAATAATAAAATGAAATGATCAGTATTAAAAATGAAAAGGGTGAAACTGCAATCAATGAAGATGAAATTTTAGAAAAACCAATTATTAGGAGTTATTTTGCTCAACTGTTGGGCAATATAGACTCAAAGTGAAGAAAGTTGAAAAACCATCAGGCTGGGTAGGTATTAGCTAAATAAACATCTTTTGTGAATATAAAGTGGTAGTGATAACTAAATTTAAGGAATTAGATATGGTAGATAGAGGACCTGAAGAATTATTAATAGAGGTTCATAATATAAGAAGCAACAATAATAAAAAACTTCTCAAAGGAAAAGAAAAGCAAGAAACTAAAATGACTGATGAAACTTTACAAAGAGGAAAGAATGAAAGGGAAAGGAGGAAGGAAAAGATATATGCAACTCAATACTGAACTCCAGAGAATAACAAAAAAAAGATAAAATTTTCTTTGAATTTTTTTGTTGGTTTTGTGAGGTAATCAAGGTTAAATGACTTGCCCAAGGTCACACAACTAGTAATTGTTAAGGGTCTGAGGTCACATTTGAACTCAGGCCCTTCTGAATCCAAGACTTGTACTCTACCCACTGTGCCATCTAACTGCCCCAAGGTAAGGTTTTCTTAAATTAATAATTCAAAGAATTAGAAGAAAACAATAGAATGGGAAAGACACGATATCTATTCAAAAAAATTAGAACTATCAAGGGAAAGTTTCATGCAAAAAAATGGGTACAAAAGACAAACATAGAAGGGATATAACAGAAGTAAAAGGAATTAAGAAGAGATAGCAAGAATATGCAGAAAAAATATTCAGAAAAGATCATAACATCACAGATAAACACAATGGTTACTGATCTAGAATCATACATACTGGAGAATGAAGTCAAGTGACCTTAGGAAGAATTTCTAACAATAAGACTAGAAGAGGTAATGAAAATCCAACCAAGTTTTTTAAAATCCTAAAAGATGATGAAGTTAAAATATTGTGCTCAATATGCGAGCAAATTTGGAAAACTCAACAGTGGTCACTAAATTGTAAAAAATCAAGAATATTTAATTGCCAAACAATTACTCTCATATCATGTGTCAATAAGGTTATGCTCAAGATTCTGCAAGCTAGACTTCAGCAATAGGTGAACCAAGAATAATCAGAAGAGCAAGCTAGTTTTTGAAGAGGCAAAGTAAATAGAGACCAAATTGTCAACAGTAGCTGAATTATGGAGAATACAAGGGAATTCCAGAAAAACATTCATTTCTGTTCCATTGACTACACCAAAGATTTTGACTGTGTGGATCACATCAGAAGGTGGCAAGTCATCAAAAAGATGGAAATATCAGATCATCTTCCTTGTCACCTAAAGAAAATTTATATGGTCAATAAGCAATAGTTAGAACAAGATTGGTTTAAAATAGGAAAGGCAGTATGACAAGGTTGTATATGGTCACCTTGTTTATTTTACTTGTATGCAGAATACATCATGCAGAATGCCAGTCTGAATGAATCAAAAGGTGTAATCAAGGTTACCAAAAGAAATATCAACAATCTCAGCTATGCAGACGATACCACTCTGATGGCAGAAAGTGAAGAAGAATTAGGAAACTTCTTGATGAGGTTGAGAGAGGAGAATGCAAAATCTGGCTTGAAGCTTAACATCAAAAACAAAAACAAAAACAAAACCCTAAGATCTTGGCAAGTAGTGCTGTCACTTTCTGGTAAATAAAAGGGGAAAAAATGGAAGCAATGTCAGATTTTATTTTCCTGGTCTCAAAGATCATTGCAGATAGTGACCGTACACATGAAATTAAAAGCTTCTTGCTCCTTAGAAGGAAAGCTTTGGCAAATCTGCATAGCATATTAAAAAGCAGAAACATTACTTTGATGAAAAGGGTCTTTACATTCAAAACTGACTTTTCTAATAGTAATGTGTGATTGTGAAAACCAGATTATAAGGAAAGATGAGCACTGCAGAATTGACGCTTTTGAATTTTGGTGCTGGAAATGACTTCAGAAAGTCTTTTGGAAAGCAAGGAGTTTAAGTCAGTCAATATTTAAAGAAATTTAATTCAAGCTATTCAGTGGAGGAAAGTTGAAGCTTAAATACAAGACTAATTGAAAAGACCCTGATATTGAGAAAGATTGAAGACAAAAGGAAAAGAAATGACAGAGAATGAGATAGCATATAGTGTCATGGAAGCAATAAACATGAGTTTGGATGGATTTCAGGAAATAGGAGAGGACAGAAAGACTTGGTCTATGGGGTCATGAAGAGTGGAACACAATTGAATAACAATAACAAAAAAAAAGTCCTTTAGGACTAGAGAGATTGACAGATGAACTCTACCAACATTTAAAAAACAATTGGGCAGTTAGGTGACGCAGTGGATAGAGAACCAGCCCTGAAGTCAGGAGGACCTGAGTTCAAATCAGACACTTAACATTCCCTAGCTGTGTGACCCTGGGCAAGTCACTTAACCCCAATTGCCTCAGCAAAAAGCAAAAAAAAAAAAAAAAAAAAAAAAGAACAATTAATTCTAATACTAAATAGTTTGAAAAATAGATAATACTTTATAGAGCCAGAAAGAAATAGCAAGATTGGTCTGGGGAAACAAAATAAAAAATAACACTGGAAATAATGAAAAAAAAAAGGAATGAAAGGATACTAACATCAAATAGTTATAATCATTAAAACAATATGGAAATAGATAAGAAATAGAGAAGTTTATCAGTGGAACAGAATAAGTTCATAATCTAAATAAGTGAATGAACACAATAACCTGGTATTTGATATATGCAAAGACTCCAGCTACAGGGCCAAGAATTGACAATTTGACAAAACTTACTGGAAAACTAAATAGTAGTCTGGCAGAAACTAGGCATGGACCAACATTTCACCCCATTTGCCAATATAAACTCAAAATGGTTACATGATATGAATATAAAGAGTGATATAATAAGCAAATTAATGGAACATGGAAGAAATTACTTATGTGTAGGATAGGTGAAAAGTTCATGGACCAGCCAAAAGATAGGGAGAGAGATTCAGAGGAGCTAAAATGGATAATTTTGATGACATAAAATCAAAAAGTGTTTTTTTTTCTGACAAACAAAAACAAGACAGATAAAATTAGAAGAAAAGCAGGAATCTGAAGAAAAATGCAGAAAATTAAGAAAAACTCTGATAAAAGTCTCATTTCTAAAATATATATGGAAGTGAGTCAAAGTTAAAAAGGATAAGTATCATGAGTCCAAATATTCAGTGTTGAAAGGATATTAATAAATAGTTTTCAGAGGAAGAAATCAAAGCCATCAATAGCCATTTTTTTTAAAAACAATGCTCTAAATCACTAATAATTAGAGAAATGCAAATTAAATAGGTCTAATGTGCCATCTCATCCTCATAAGATTGACTAAAGAAGGAATTATAAAGAAGGAAAATGGCCTATGTTGGAGAGGATGTACAAAAGTGAGTACACTGATGCACTACTGTTGGAGGTGTGAGCTAATCCAGTCATTCCAGAAAGTAATTTGAAGAAATATCAAAAAAGTTTTTACACTGTGCATGCTCTGATCAGCAGCATAAGTACTAGGTCTATACTCCAAAGATATCAAAAAAAGATAAGGGCCCATATTATAAAAATATTTGTAGCAGTTCTTTTTGTGATAGCAAAGAATTGGAAATTGAGAGTATAAATTGGGAAATGAATGAACAATATGTGGATCTGCAATCTCAACTACATAGATGATCTTTTTAATGATACAGAATGTAACTTCCTCTATTCTGTCATTCTATACTTTTCTTATTGACATTCTACCAAAATCCTCTACAAAGTATTTAGGCACAAGAAACATCTTGTGTATAAATGTTCTTCAGTCAGGTCTCTGTTATTCCTTGTTCTTGATACATGAAACAGCCTGTTTTCTTTTTCCAAACATGGATGATATCTTTTGTATGATTTGTACCCATATTTTTATTTGTTACCTTCTGTATCTGTCTTAGGAGCACCCATTGTCCTTTATTATCACCTGATACTCTGATTCTTTGAAAAGTGTAATGTATCATTAATGTTTTATAATTTGAAGTTGTAGAGCATCATCAGAATGATATTGGTATTAAAAATGAAAGGTTTTTCTGTAGGAAGCATCTTAAAATTATTGAAAATTCTCTGTAATTTCCCAAATCTAATCCACTCCACTTCCTTCTGCCTATTCAATTCTGGATCCAGACCATCATCATTATCTATCTTTAATGCTCACCAAGATCTATGGTTCTATTGTTCAGTTGTTTCCATCATATCCAACTCTTCCTGACCCCATTTGGGGTTTTCTTGACAAAGATACTGAAGTGATTTATAATTTCTTTTTCCAACTCGAGGCAAACAGGGCAAAAAGACTTGCCCAGAGTCACACAGCTCAAGAAGATGAATTTTCCTGACTTTAGACCAAACACACTATTCACTATACTGGCTAGCTGTTCCATGATCCAAGATCTATAGATTAATATACATACTGAATGTACTTCCTACTAAAAAGCATATCACATTCTAAACAGTAGGTATTCTTTGCCCATTTGATTTCCCACTCAACCTCCAATGAATTATTATACATATCTTGTTTGAGCAGATGTTGCTCTCACTGGGAATGTCCTATATTATTCTGGGGCTTAATATAAATAACACTAGATCATATGCAACACTGAAAAGACCTCATTATCTGCAAAGTGCATTTCTAATATTTGGACTCTGTATAAGTCATCTACTATATATGTGGTGACGTCCTTTGGTAAATATAACTCTCCATGTTTTGTGGGAGAAAGATGGCACAGTGAAAAAGTTCTGGATTTGGAATTAGAGGGTATTGATTCAAGTCCTGGTTTATCACTTATTGCCTATGTGATATTGGTCAAGTCACTTAAATTTTTAGAGCCTAAGTTCCTCATCTGTAGAATGAGTAGGTTGAACTCAGGGGCCTCAAAGTTCCCTTTTAATTTTAAACCTATGATTCTATAATCCTTTCAAGATTTGGATTATCCAAGGATTATTACATAAAGTCTCTGTGGAATGATCTTAACATATGCACTGAAAACATTTTGTTAGGAAAATTTTCAATACTGTTTTGTTCTACCAAGTCAAATGCCTTTTACAATCAATAAGTAATAAATACAGCATGATGTTGTGGTTCTTTATAACCTTTAATAGTATCTGCAACATGGTAACCACTTACCAAATTTTCTATCCATCCATCCATCCATCCTTCCATCTGTCTACCTACCTACCTATCTGTCTTTTAATCAATGGCATGATTGTGTGGATGATCTGCTATTTTAAAAATGTAACCCTTCCCATATTTTGATCAAGGATAATATTTTCCAAATATTTTTATAGAGATAAAGAGTAGACATACAAATTAGTATGTCTTCTCAATCATTTTGGATAATGATGACAGTGATGAATACTTGTGATTACTTTTCAGTCTTTGATACTTCAAATACCAGTCCCTCACTGTTTTCAAGATTATGTTGCTTCTAACACAAATTTCTTCTAAATATACTTAGTCTCATTACTCTTCAGGACTTGGTTTCTTTAAGTAACATTTGTACTCCTTATCTAGCTCATATTATATTAAAAAATGATAATCCCATAGTCATAAATGATGAAAATTGATCACTATAGAAATACTGGCAGATGTTTTCTCTCTAACTTATGTCTATGTTTCCAGTTGTATCTATAAATATTCTTGGACCTCAGTTGTATTTTATGCCTCATTTTCTTTCAAACCCATTTCTCCCTCAACAATTCTTGACTCTATTATGGATGAGGCATCTTCAAATCTTCCATATTTTAATTAACAATGTACAAATGAGTTTATGTCCTGAACAAATGATTATAATAGTTAATATGTATATAGTGTTTTAAATTTTACAAAGTAAAATTTACTATTTCATTTACTCCCCATAATAATGTGTTAGGAAGAATCTCCATTTTACACGTTTGGAAACTAAATTTGGCAGAGGTTCACTGATGTGCCCAGACTCACACAGCTAGCAAGTATCTGAGATAGAATTTGAACTCAGGTGTCCCTGACTCCAAGACCTAGCTGTCCTCCAAGTCCTAGATGTTCCATAAATGCTTTCCTTCTTTTTTTTTTAATTAAAGCTTTTTATTTGCAAAACATATGTATGGGTAATTTTTCAACATTAATCCTTACAAAGCTTTCTGTTACAAAATTTCCCCCCTTAGTCCCCACCCCTCCCCTAGATGGCAGTAAGTCTACTACATGTTAATTATATTAAAATACTTGACAATTCGAATATGTGTATACATATTTTTACAGTTATCTTGCTGTGCAAGAAAAGTCATTATCTACAAGGAAAAAAATCTGAGAAGAGAAACATAATGCAAGCAAACATCAATAGAGAGCATGAAAATGTTATGTTGTGGTCCATATTTCATATCTCTTTCTCTGGGTGTATATGGCTTTCTTCACTGACTAATTGGAACTGGTTTGAAACATTTCATTGTTGAAGAGAGCCATGTCCATCAGAATTGATCATCATATAGTACTGTTGCTATGTATAATGATCTCCTGGTTCTGCTCACTTCACTCAGCATCAGTCCATGCAAGTCTCTCCAGGCTTCTCTGAAATCGTCCTGCTGGTCGTTTCTTACAGAACAATAATATTCCATAACATTCATATACCATAATTTATTCAGCCACTCTCCAATTGATGGGCATCCATTCAGTTTCCAGTTTCTAGCCACTACAAAAAGAGCTGCCACAAACATTCTTGCACATGTGGGGCCCTTTCCCTCCTTTAAAATCTCTTTGGGATATAGGCCCAGTAGAAGCACTGCTGGGTCAAAGGGTATGTACAGTTTGATAACTTTTTGAGCATAGCTCCAAATTGCTCTCCAGAATGGCTGGATCCGTTCACAGTTCCACCAACAATGCATCAGTGTCCCAGTCTTCCCACATCCCCTCCAACATTTGTCATTATCTTTTCCTTTCATTTTAGCCAATCTGACAGGTGTGTAGTGGTACCTCAGAGTTGTGCTTTCCTTCTTTTAAAAAAGGTTTTGTTTGAGGCAACTAGATAATGTAGTTGCTAAATCACTGACCCTGAAGTCAGGAGGATCTGAGTTCAGATTCAACCTCAGATACTTAACACTTACTAGCTGTGTGACCCTAGGCAAGTCACTTAACCCCAATTGCCTCACCAAAAAAAAAAAAAAGTTTAATTTGGTGTGTGTGTGTGTGTGTGTGTTTTAATCTTCATCCTTCATGATAAGTGTAAGGAGGATATAAATCCTTACTGCTTCCCACCAGGGCCCCTCACAAACAATACTTGCCTACTCTGGGAGAGATTATTATCTCCCTAATGTAATCAGATCTCCAATGTCCACACTAAACAATACCTTCTCTGCATCTCTTATCAGCAGCAGCTATATATATATATAAATGTTCAGAACATTCACTCCCAGCCCTTGGTGTGCTGGGATACCAACAAAGAGAAAGTGCAAATTCCTCTACTTTCTAACAGCTGGAACAACACAGTCATTACTGCAAGTTGGCAGCCATTATATCTGTTCTAGTCTCTGTCATGGCACTTTGCACAGCTCCCCAATGACCAGGATCCCTAGATAGGCAGCTGGAAGACACAGAAAATAAATGGCCATGGGAACAGTTCCAAGCACCGCCTTTTGTTTTCCCCTGACATTGTAAAGATACTTGTCATTATAACGTGGCATTTAGATTACATGGGAAAGGCCAAAATGAAACACGCACTGCAGATGTACTTCATAAACAATGCTCCTTGGAAAATTGAAGGTTGTTTTCTAGAGTCCTCTGAAATTGTAGGATTGGATTCCGGAATAACTAGAGTCAATGAGAACAAGCAAAATTGAAGCTCGTCTGCCCTGGCTGCCTACTTTCCACATTTTGAAGGTTGTGATACAGTGGTATACAACTGAGCAGGACACCAGTTTTTAGGGATAAGTACTGTTTTAAGGCAAACCATTTTTTCTTTTTTGGAGGAAGGGAGAGGAGTGAGGATCTAGATCTGTGATTCCATTAGTATAGACAACTTCTGATCCAGAAACTCCCTTTAGACTAGCACTATACCTGCTGAGACTAGTCTAGCTTCTTAAACTGTGGGTCATAACTCCATATGGGGCCATATAACTGAATGTGGGGGTCACAAAAAAATTGGAAACAGTGAAAGTTTTCTAATTGCAATGACCAAAAATTAATTCCAAATCAAACACACAATGAACTCAAGTTGTTTCCAGCAGCAACTTGCCTGTGCTGTATCCCATAACTTCATTGTAGCCTTGGTTCTGAACGCACAACATGTATACTTTTCACTATAAATGCACAATTGCTGCCAGAAACACCTGAGTTCAGATCTGAGACAATGTAATGTAAAAATTTCTTGGGCACAAACAAGTTATGAATGGAAGAAGTTTAAGACACAGAACACAGAGAGTTTAAATAACTTGCCCAGGGTCACAAAGTCAATACTTGGGCCCTGTTCTTTCTGACTTTGGAGCTAACCTTCAAATCACTATGCACATTGCCTTTTACAAAAAAAAAAAAAGAAAAAAGAAAGAAAGAAAGAAAAAGAAAGAAAGAAAGAAAGAAAATGAAAATGAAAATGTAGTTTAACAGATCTTTACAAAGCATCTGTTACTGAAAGGACACTATGTTAGAATAAAAATAGATGTAAAACTGGGGCCCTATTCTTCACAGTCCTAACATGTGGCATTGTAGGGCAGATAAGGTATGGGTACAAATTCCCATAATACAGAGTGGCATAAAGCAGAGATTTGTAACTTGGGAATAGATTTCAAGGAGGTCTGTGAATTTGAATGGAAAAAAATTACATCTTCACATTTGCTAACTTCTAAATGAAATGTAGTATTTCTTTCAATTATTTAAAAACATTCTGAGAAAAGATCCATAGGTTTTGCAAGACTATCAATGGGGTCTTTAACACACATGCATAAAAAGTTCAAAAATTTGGTATAGTGATAAAAAATATGATATTTGATTTTATAGGAGGGAGAAGTTGTCAGGATCACAGAATTTCTACCCAGAAATCACCATAGAGATAATTTCTAATGCTTTCTCACATGGCAATTGACTCATGATCATAATGATGTGAGTCCTGCCTTGATCAGGAATATCAAAGTTCACTGAAATCTGCCTTCGTATTCTTTGTAACCCTTGCCCATATTCTTTCATTAATCCAGTACAGGAGGGAGCACCAAATACACAGGGGATCTCCCTTGAGCTCTCATGATTTTGCATAGATACTCACAGTCATATAGACAGTAAGAAGAAATGGTATTCTTCCTTCAAGTTTTCTGACTGAAAATCCATGGCTCTTTCTGACAATTACTGGCTAGGGAGTAATCAGAGAAGAGTTCAGGGAGAAGGTCTTGAGAGATAAGTAGGAATCAGGCAAGTCTTTAGGGGATGTTTCTTCAAATTTCAAAGGAATTCTTGACTCTACAAAAAGCTCCCCATAGGGTTTCTTTAAATTGCAAGTGCTCTAGGTGCATTTTGGATAGGATCTGATTTATAATTCAATATTTCATGAGTCTATGATCACACTGATGTGGGTTTACTTCTTTCCAATGCAAAATCACAACCCTCAGTACTTTAGTAGAAGGTATTAATGATTTATTATTACTGGAAACTGTGTAACCTTCTAGTAATAAGTTGATCCTAACCTACTTGGGTCAATCCTCTGAAAACAGGCGTACACTTGAATCCTTTTCATCTTGACAAGACTGCCCAGAGTCAGTACTGTACTAGCACTCCTCCTGAAGAACCAGATAATCTGCCTCCATGCCACAATGACTCATTGAAGCAAGGCACACCCAAAATTGATCTATCCACAAATTTTCTGGAATGTATCTATTACATAAAAAGGCAGCCTATCATATACAATAAAGTATTGTACTTGTTATCATAAAGATCTTAGTTCAAATCCTGTTTTTAAGACTAGATGACCCAAACTCCTCAAAATTCTAGATATCCTCTAAAACTAGAATTTGTAGTTGAATTGTAATCTGTTTAGTCCCCAAAATTGTAAAGAAATAAAATCATAAGTCCTTAATATGTCTATTAGATAAAAAGTAAGGTCTACTTTCATTCCTAAAAAGCTTTTAATATAGTTTAAAATTATATTTTAGGGTTTTTTTTACTTTATGCTATTGCTATTAAAACATAAGCAATCGTGGTTTTGCACTTTTCAAAGTATTATCACAAGCATCATTTCATTTTATTTCATCACCCTATAAGGTAGGTAGAACAGGTACCAAGCCTTCCATTTGACAAATGAGGAAACTGAGGTACAGAGATGTTATAACTTTTTTAAGGTCACAGAGCTAGTTGATAGAATTAGAACAAGAACTTGGTTCTTCTGAATCTAAGTCTAGTATTGTTTCCATTATAAGTTCCACATCTCCTTGTAAGTTCATAATTATGCTATGATTACTCAACACATTGATAATAATAACAATGATTATGATAATAATAGCTATCCCTTACAGAGTGCTTTGATGTTTGCATGGAACTTTACAAATATTTTTTCATTTTATTTTCATACCAACATCCTAAGGTAAGTGCTGTTATCATACCCATTTTAAGGTGAGGAAACTGAGGCAGATAGATCATGGCATTTAAGAAGTTTGGGAGGTGGAACAATATGGTGGAGATAAACCAGGACACTGGCTAAGCTCTCCTCAGGTTCCCTCAGAATCAACAGTAGATCAAGCTTCTGAATGTATTTTGGAGTGACCAAAACCATAAACATGCAGAGTGTAATAATTTTCCAGCTTACGGTATCTTGGAAGGATTTCAGGAAAGGTCTCTTTGAATTGGGAAAGAGAAAATGCAGCCCAGTGCAGATATGGTGCAGGGAAGGCTGGTGCAGGAAAGCCAGTGCAGAAGGTGCAGTGTGCGAAAGTTAGAGGGAGATTCTTAGTCAAAGTACAGTAGTGCTGGCTACTCTGTCTGGATTCAGAGGGCCAATAGATTAGCAGACCAACTGTTAGATCTCCAAAACAATTACAGAAGGAAAATTGTGAGCTCCCAAACTCCAGCTTAACAGGCAGGTCTAGGCCAGCCTAGTGGAACCCACCAACCTAGTGGAAAAACTTATAATACAGGCAGCCCCAGTCCAGTAGAAAATCAGTGAAAGACCGTGTCCCCTACAAAAGAATAAAGCTTGAGGCAATCTCTGCTGTGCTAGGAATAGAGCTCAACTTTGAAAAATGAGCAAAAAAGCAAAAAGAGTCTGACCATAAAAAGCTACTATGGTGACTGGAATCAGAGCACAAACCCAGAAGAACACAGCAGCAATGTGATATATAAAAACTCAAAGGGGAATATCAATTTGACTCAAAGAGAGAATATCAGACACATTTACTCCCATATAAGGGAGTAGGAAAGGAAAGAGAAAAGAAAAGGGGCAGGCTAATAGAAGGGAGAAGAGAAATAGAAGGGAAAAGGGATAAGAAAGGGGAAAGGGCAGTAAAAGGTGAAAACTGTTTAAGGACGGTGGTGGTCAGAAGCAAAACATTGGAGAAGAGGGAAAGGGGAAAAGAAAAGAGAAAATTATAACTTAGGGGAAACAAGATGGCAGGAAATACAAAGTTAGTAATTTGAACTGTGAATATGAATGGGATGAATTCTCCCACAAAATGGAAGTGGATAGCAAACAGTGTTAAAAGTCAGAATCCTACAATACATTGTTTACAAGAAACACATTTAAAGGAGAATGATACATACGGAGTAAAGATAAAAGGTTGGAGCAGAATCTATTATGCTTCAGCTAAAGTAAAAAAAAAAAAAAAGCAGAGGTAGCAATCTTGATCTCAAATCAAACAAAAGCAAAA
>JAJPUD010004408.1:20241-30459 GCA_023553655.1 Myrmecobius fasciatus | reverse complement strand
ATGCGAGATCTCAGGCACCCCTAGCTCGAGACCCGCGGGTCGGGTCAGACTTCCGGTCTGAGGCTGGTCGGGCTAGATTCGCACTAGGACCACGTTTTCAGCTGCTCTCGATCCACCCTTTACCAAAGGCAGATCTGCCAAAGCACCTGCCCGCAAGCAGAGCAAAGTGGCCCAGGCGTCTCCCAGGGGCTTCCTGGGTGCCTTAAATCTGCCCCTCTATCGCAGCCCTGACTTCCGCCCAGGCTGGAGTCTGATTGCGACCAGAGGCCGATTTCCCCTGAGGCTAACCTTCTCTGGAGTTCTTTCAAGGTAGATTTTTGATAGAAGTGCGTTGTAGTCCAAATGTTTGGCAGAGCCCTCACTCCAAAACCAGTTCGAAGGCTTACTTTGTCTGGGTCTGAGGGAAGGTCCCAAAGGAGTTCACAGAGAAAGCTCTCTGCAGTTCGCCATCTTGGCTCCGCCCCCAATTACATTAAATTAAAAAGGTTTTGCACAAACAAAATCAATGCAGACAAGATTAGAAGAGAATCAGAAAGCTAGGGAAGAGAAAATTTTAAAAATAAAGACCAAAAAAAATAAAATGTTTGAGAGACAGTTTCTGAGTTATTTAATTATTTTATTAATAAGGCCAGCATGTTTGTTAATGAATTTATGACCATTTAGAAATCTCTTTTAGACTAAAGGCCCCCCCCCATGCTGGTGAACTCACAGTTTATATGCCATTGAAGCAGCAAGTGTTACTGAGGATGGCAATCAACTCTGATTGATTAGCAATTAATGAGAAAATGAATATTCCAATGAAAGCTGGGCTATTACAATGAGAATCTTAGGGTATGTGACTTGGATCACCAAATCTTGGTCAAAGAGACTTAGCAATTTTCATATCACTTGTCTGACAAAAAGGAAAATTAGCATTTTCTCAGACCTATCTGAGTAAACACAATGAGCAGGAAGATGATCTTTAGGCTAAACTTAGAATTTTTCTTGCTATCTTTGATTAGATCTTAGTCATCTTGATTGGGTGTTTTAGAAAGAATTCCCATATTGATTGATTTTGGGATCAGAAAGTAGAAAAGGGGGAAAAGCTTGATCCTAAGACAATAATTAGTTATTAACATGAGAGTAATAAATATTTCGCACAAATACTAAGTGATTTGCTCAGAAAGCTAGTAAATATCTAAGGTCAATTTTGAATTTAGACCTTCTTGACTTAAGATACAACTGTATTTACTCAATGCTTACATCAAAGAGCAGCCAAATACTTGTAAGAAGGAACTTATGGATCTAGGTAAAAAGGAGCAATGCTTCATGAAGAAAGGAGATAGCATTTGAGCTGAGCCTTGAAGAGTGGAAAGAATTTAGAAAATTAGAGAAGAAAGAAAAAAAAGTATTCTTTATTAAGAGAAGACCCTAAAAAATGGTTCAGAGGTAGACAAGTACAAGTTGTGTTTGAATAATCCAGTCTGGATGGCGCTCAGGGTTGATATAAGGAAACAGTGATAGGTAATTCCCCTCTTCCTTCCACTGAGTGTAGTGACATCATATGCGTGAACTCCAAGATTTCCTGCAGGAAAGGATGGACTTAGCAAAAACAACATACTCCACAGTGTCACATTTGACCTAATCTTTTTAATAGAACTTTTGTGCTTTGCTGATTTTAGATTCTCCCAATATAGGGAATACCTAGTGTGTGAAAAACTATAGCATTGTAGAGCTTCCAGTTCAGGCAGCAATAAAAGCATCTTCATCCAGGGAGAGCAGAGCACTGCCTCAAAGTCAATGAGAAAGACATTTTCAAAATTCCCAACTGGCAAAAAAAAAAAAAAAATTAGGAATTTTTTTTAAAAAGCTAAGATATTTATTTTGTTTCTTAAAAGGGGTGGAGTGAGAATGGAGGTGGGAATGGTCTGGGGTAACAAATTGCTTATTTGTTGGTGGAAAATTTCTTTCTTTTTTTTTATTAAAGATTTTTATTTGCAAAACATATGTATGGGTAATTCTTCAACATTGACCCTTACAAAGCTTTCTGTTACAAATTTTCCCCCCAGCCCCTACCCCTCCCCTATATGGCAAGAAGTCCACTATATGTTAATTATGTTAAAATGCTTGACAAATCGAATATATGTATGCATATTTCCACACTTGTCTTGCTGTGCAAGAAAAATTGTATCTACAAGAAAGAAAAATCAAATAAAGGAAACACAATGCAAGCAAACATCAATAGAGAACATGAAAATGTTATGTTATGGTCCACATTTCACATCCCCCTCCCTGGGTGTATATGGCTTTCTTCACTGAACAATTGGAAGTGGTTTGAAACATTTCATTGTTGAAGAGAGCCATGTCCATCAGAATTGATCATCATATAGTACTGTTGTTGCCGTGTATAATGATCTCCTGGTTCTGCTCACTTCACTGAGCATCAGTTCATGCAAGTCTCTCCAGGCCTCTGTGAAATCGTCCTGCTGATCGTTTCTTACAGAACAATAATATTCCATAACATTCATATACCATAATTTGTTCAGCCACTCTCCAATTGAAGGGCATCCCTTCAGTTTCCAGTTTCTAGCCACTACAAAAAGGGCTGCCACAAACATTCTTGCACATGTGGGGCCCTTTGCCTCCTCTAAGATCTCTTTGGGATATAGGCCCCATAGAAACACTACTGGGTCAAAGGGTATGCACAGTTTGATAACTTTTTGGGCATAGTTCCACATTGCTCTCCAGAATGGTTGGATCCGTTCACAGTTCATTGGTGGAAAATTTCCAGAAAAGACTCACAGCCTATTTTCAAAGGTACTTAGAATTGGAATTTATGCATTTGTTTGGAAATGTCATTCAACATATATCTTTTTCCAGGATAGTGACAAATACCATATGTTAATGTCAAAATACCAGCTTTTGATACAGACCTTAATAATAAAAACAGCATTCAAAGATCAACAGAACTGCAAGTTTGGATACAAAGATTTTATCTGGCAATTTTATTTGAATGCTCAAGATCTATTCTTACTTTATTTCCAACTTCTCCTAATAAAAAATTCGTTGGGGCAGCTAAGTGACACAGTGAATAGAGCACCAGCCCTGAAGTCAAGAGAACCTGAGTTCAAATTTGACCTCAGACACTTAACACTTCCCACCTGTGTAACCTTGGGCAAGTCACTTAACCCCAATTGCCTCAGCAAAAAAAAAAAAAATCATCAAGCATCAAATCATTCCTTCTCATACCAATCCTTGGGCTAGATATCTCAAACCAACACTTTTTTTGTTTATTTTTTGGTTGGTTGGTGTTTTTTTTTTTTTTTTTAAGCTTTTGGTCTAAGAAATTCTGAAAGAAATTTTAATGAAAAGAATATTTTTAAAAGAAAACAAAAAATTTTTAAAAGGAAAGAAAACAATTTAAGCCTCTTTTTTATTTATTGAAATTGGGCTAGTACATTCTCCAATTGATAAATAGTCAAAAGATATGAGCAGACAATTTTCAGATGAAGAAATTAAAACTATTTCTGGTTATATGAAAAGGTGCTCCAAATCACTATTGATCAGAGAAATTCAAATTAAGACAACTCTGAGGTACCACTACACACCTGTCAGATTGGCTAAAATGACAAGAAAAGGTAATGATGAATGTTGGAGGGGATGTGGGAAAACTGGAACACTAATACATTGTTGGTGGAACTGTGAACGGATCCAGCCATTCTGGAGAGCAATTTGGAGCTATGCTCAAACAGTTATCAAACTGTGCATACCCTTTGACCCAGCAGTGTTTCTATGGGGCCTATATCCCAAAGAGATCTTAGAGGAGGGAAAGGGACCCACATGGGCAAGAATGTTTGTTGGCAGCCCTTTTTGTAGTGGCTAGAAACTGGAAACTGAATGGATGCCCATCAATTGGAGAATGGCTGAACAAATTATGGTATATGAATGTTATGGAATATTATTGCTCTGTAAAAAACGACCAGCAGGACGATTTCAGAGAGGCCTGGAGAGACTTGCATGAACTGATGCTCAGTGAAATGAGCAGAACCAGGAGATCATTATACACAGCAACAGGAAGACTATATGATGATCATTTCTGATGGACATGGCTCTCTTCAACAATGAAATGTTTCAAACCAGTTCCTATTGTTCAGCGATGAAGATAGTCATATGTATCTAGAGAGAGGCCTGAGGGAACTGAATGTGGACCACAACATAGCATTTTAACTCTTTCTGTGAATGTTTGCTTACATTTTGTTTTCCTTCTTAGGTTGTTTTTTGTTTTTTTCTAGATCTGATTTTTTTTGTGCAGCAAGATAACTGAATAGATATATAAATACATATTGGATTTAAGACATATTTTAACATATTTAAGATGTACTTGCCATCTAGGGGAGGGGGTGGAGAGAAGGGAGGGAAAAATTTGGAACAGAAAATTTTGCAAAGGTCAATGTACAAAAATTTCTCATATTTTCTGTAAATAAAAAGCTTTTATAAACAAACAACAACAACAACAAAGAAATTGGGCTAGTAGAATTGGGATGTGGTCAAAAACAGTTGAACTAAGGGATTTGTTCTGTCCCTATTGCTTAACCATAATGCTTTCACACTCCAGCCAAAAAGAACCCCAGCTATAAATACAGCTGAATATCTAGCTGAAAAGAATTCTATCCATTTTTTGGAGATCATTAAGTCCAATCTCCTTATTTTATAGATAAGAAAGATCAGATTTAAAGAGATTATGTGACTTGACCAGGATCACACAACTACTCAGTGTCTGAGGTTCAATTCAAGCTCAGGTCCTTTCACTTCTAAGCCCAACATTCTATGAACTATGTTGGCCATGTCCTTGGATTGACTTCTGCATATGTGTGTATATATATATATGTATTATGCAATGCACAAAATATGCATATATATGTGCAACATATACATGTGCATATATGCACATATACACATGAGTATCTATATACACTTTATACATATATAATTCCCCTGACAACACTGTCAGCCTCCTCCCCACCTTTGTCTTTTTGAGAAGCACTAAGGCACAGTGAAAAAAAAGCTAGCATTGGAATCAGAAAGATATGCGTTCACGTCCTGCCTCTGATGCCTACTAGCAGGATAAGACACAGAGAGGTTAAGTGATTTTTCACAGGGTGATATAGTTAGTAAGAATCTGAGAATTCAAATTTCGGTTTTAGTGACTCTAATATATCCTTTGCTTCCTAGATATTATGAACTACCTGGCCACAAAAACTCCACACTTGGGTAGTGACTTCCTCTTGATTGGAGAATCTTCCCAGAACTCTCTGGTGTCCATAAGTCTAAACTTGACCTAGGATAGCCTGTCCAGAGTTCCCAGATAGCCTGGAGCGTGATTTCTCTTCTGAGAAGGAGAGGATTCAAGAAGACAGTTCAGATGATTGAAGAAGAGTTGTGGTGAGACCATGAAAGCTAATGAAAAAGTTCCCACTAATGCATGTGTATGTATGTGTATGTTGAGTAAGTATAGATATAGATGAATATAGTTATAAGTATATAGATATCTGCAAGTATGTTAAAAAATAATTCAAGGGAATTATTTCATCTAGCCAATTCCAGAATTATAAAAATTGTTATCCTCTTCTCAATAGCATCTAAAATAAACTCAACACCTGATTTGTATTTTTCCAACTAAAAACATATATATGTGTGTGTGTGTGTGTAGATATGGAAACATCATATGGTTATATACATAAATAGAAAAATGTTATATGTTTATACAAATCTACACTTGTATTATAATCATGTATATATATATATGTTATATATGTATATGTATATATGAATGTATATGTGCATATATATAAATGTGCCTCTGTTTAGTCTTTTCAGTCAAGTCCAGCTCTTTGTGACTCCATTTGGGGTTTTCTTGGCAAAGATACTGAAATTTGTCATTTCCTTCTCTAGCTCATTTTATATATGAGGAACTGTGTCAAAGAGGGTTAAATGACTTGTGCAAGAGCACACAGCTAGAAAGTGTCTGAGGTCAGATTGTGTGTGTGTTTGTGTGTGTGTGTGTGTAAATGTACCTTTTTCAGACTTTGAAGATTTTACTGATTGAAGGAGAAAATACAAATACTAATGTAAGATAATACATGAAAAACACTAAGCAGCCTACAGAGACAATGTACTTACTGAAGGTAAAGTCTAATTCATTGACTTAGCTATTCATTTGCATATGAATAAGAAGAGAAAATGGGAATTAATAACTGAGGAATCCTGAATTTCAGATTTCTTTTATAATCGTTAGGCAAATATGCATTGCTTGGTTATGATGTAACCTGAAGAGATGAGGATTTGATAAATCACCAATAAACTAGAATAAGTTATCCTATTAAAAGGCTTACTCTAACCAGGAAAGAATAAAAAACCTCAGAACTGCGTGGAAAAATGGTTAAACCTTTCTGCCTCTGCCACCAGCTGCCCAGAAGGTAGAAAGCTTAGCCAAGAGAAGAGAACGGGAGACATTTTCCAAATCCCTAAGAGTCTCTGCCATTTCTGAAACAACAGATCACTTTACCAGAGGCAAAGAAGTGAGCCCAAGTCAGAACAGCAACCTAGCCTAAAGACAAATTGGTCTGGCCCAGAAGAATAATGTGGCTTAGCAGAAGAGTCCAGCCCTGCAGTGGGGCATAGCCATGGAGCCCCTCATTTAATACTGAAGGCATTAGTCAATTTTCTAGAGCAAGTTCCCAAGAAAGAGAAAAGTAGGCAACAAAGCCTATAACTCCAGAATATTGAGCTAGTTTCATGTTTCCTACATATGTACTTTGATATCATGATATATTTGCACCCACTCTCCCCCACAGACACCAACTACATTGGTGGAAAACTATACCCCAGATTTATGCATAGAATATCACACAATGGTAATTTTTGTTTTGTTTTTTTGAGTAGATGCTTTTACTAAGAATTGATTAAATCAACTGATAGGTTTATTTGTGGAAAACAAACTTATGAGGGCCCATAAGTTACTGAAGTAAATACAAGGATTATCCCTGGAATTCAAAGAGTAGTAGTAAAATCTACTCCCTCTGGGGATCCCCTACAAATCAGATAGGGGAAAATGAGAATCAAAGAGAAAAAATGGGAAAGAGTGAGTTACACTCACATACATACACACATATTACATACATAGGTATCAATGTATATGTACATATGTATGTAATTGATGGGTATCAATGGATAAGAAAATTACTAAGTATTTTGTGCAATACACTGTGTTAATTGGTGTCCATATAAATAGAAAAGTGTGGCAATCCCTATTATCAATGAGTTCACATTCTAATAGTTAAAGGTAATACAGAAGAGTTCAGTTGCAACTCAAGAGAGGTCTAGTGGTCCTTAGGATATAGCAACAAAGCAAATGGCAATGCATCTTTATTAGTGTTACTTCAGTTGATAAAAATTCTATCCATTCCTAATAAGCCATTTGTTTGTGCCAGGGACTCTGGTCCCTGGTGAGGAGAATTTTCTACTTTGTGTCTTCAGTACCTGTGAATGCTAAAAAAAAATAGAAGCTTCAGTATATTCAGAAGCAGTTGCCTGGTCACATTTCCACCAAGGTTATTAGCCTGGCTCATGGCTACAGAGGCATCCTAGAAGCAAGACGAGGCATCTGGAAGAAGTCCCCAGTTCTGGAGCTCTTGGATGGGCAGCAAGTAACAGATGGTTGGTGGCTAGTGTTGGTAGTGGTGGGGTTGGCAGACCCACTCTCCCCAAGTGTTACTCTCCTCAGTGATGACAGCAGGAAGAGCAGGTTATAACCAGACTTGTGCTCTGGGAGGTGAGAGGGAGGGAGAATGTGGGGAGGTATGGTCCTTTCTGGGATGTTGGGTTTATGGTTGGCACCCATTATCCACCATTCCTTAGTTGGCATTTCTGCCAATACTGGAAGAAAAGTACGTATGGTCTTGTTGAACTCTTGCAAATGGGAAGGAGTCACCAATGGATGGACATCATGGGGTTTTGGGGGTTTTTTTGGGTTTTTTTGTCATGGCTAAACTTCAGAAGGTTTGTGAATTTGTAGATTTGCATTTCTGTTATTTCTGAAGACCCAATCAGTCAGTCCCCCACCCCCTTCTGACTTGGTCTGGGCAGGGGGTATGCCATTCACTGACCATATATTCATCCAGAAAATTGAATCCAGCCATTTAAAGCAAATTAAAAGTTGTTTTAATATTCCTCAGAATCATAATGGCTGTCAGGGTAAATTGTTGCTGTTTGTCCCAGACCTGGGGAAGGCTCATACCTGTGGTGCTCTCAATAGTTTATTGTCTTGTATAGTGTTAACCTTTACATTCCAGTAATAGATAGTTATTGCATTAGCATATGGTAGCAAGGATGAAGAGCGCAGAGGGAGTTCAGAATGCAGCCAACAAGTCAACAGGCCCCAGGTGAGAGAAGGCCGCCATCCATGTATGGGTCTTCGATAGCAGTGGGAAGTGGCCAAGAATGCCTACTGTGAAGCTATGACAACAGCAGCAGATCTTGAAAATATTAAGCAATTAAAACTTGGATGATATGGAGGTACACACACTGCCAAAAACCAGGACATGAGTCCCCAGCTTATACAAGGGCTATGCTGAAGAACACGACTTCTAAACGTTAATGAATGAACTGGCCTTTTTCCATGCAATTCATGCTTCGGTGTGTCTGGGGAAGAAAGAGAGAAGGAAGAGACTGGCTTTCTTTCTCACCACTGAGGCCATCTCAAAGGCAGGAGGAGGATGCTGAATCATTGCGGAAGATCTGAACACTTAACTGAAGGGAAATGAAAATGCTCCTGTGAAGAGCACATGTGCCTACTGAGATAAAATCTGCATCTTGAACTCTTGGAAAATTCTGAAATTCTCCAGAAAATGTAATCATGTCCAAATTGCACAACTGGAACATTCAATTGACAGACAGACAAATAAATATATCACTTAAGGAAATGGCACAATGGATAAAGGGCTGGAAGCTAGGAAGAACTCAGTTCTCATCCAGTCTCAAATACTTATTAGCTATGTGACACTTAGTCATTTACTTAAGCCCTCTTTGCCTCAATTTCCTAACTTATAAAGTGAGGACAATAATAGTTCCTACTTCCTATGATTGTTATTTATAAAGATAAATAATATTTGCAAAGTGATTAGCACAGTATGTAACACCATAGAAGGTGCTCAAACAATGCTTATTCTTTTCCTTCCTCCCTTGCTTCCTTCCTTTCCTTCCTCTCTTTCTTCCTCTCTTCCTGCCTGTCTTCTTGACTGTTCTAAGTGTTAGGAACAGAAATGCAGGACAGACAGTTCCTGCCTTCAAGGATTTTACATTCTAATAAGTGAATTTGACTAGGTGAATAGACTCTGCAAGATATTCTAGCCACTTTCACTATCTGGGAATCCAGGTGAAAACTCACCTGTAAGACTCAAGGTTGTGTTAACAATGATATGTATGTATGGGGTAGAAGAAGGGAAGGACAAGGTTAGTGATGATGGTGAGAGTACAGATATCATGGTGAAGAGATTGTCAAGTAGTGATATGGAGGTCTAGTTCCTAGAAAGATGAAGCAAAGTCTCACCTATCAAAACCAGAAGATTTAACTTAGTATGAACAAATAAGTATATTTATACTCTCAGAAATGTTTGCTTCCTAGTCAGAATGGTTATTTTGATATGAACTTGGAGAGTTCATTTTGATTGCAATTGGTACAGGGTAATGGGTACTATGTTTGAAGGAAGAGGAATTAAGCTCTTTCTCAGGTCTATCACTTCCCTATGTGACTTTGTTAAGTCATTCAGTCCCCGTGGACCTCAGTTTTACCACCTGTAAAATGAAAAAGCCAACTAGATGATCTTTAATATCCTTCTATGATTGAGGATTTTACTTTTCCTTCAAAGTCCAAGTTGAATCTTACCTCCCTAGCCCATGCTGATCCATTCCTCCTATGAAAGATTACATAATCCATACCCCTCAATTTCTAATGATCCTGAATTGTTATTAGTATTTTCATCTTGTCTTACCAACAAGATTATAAACTATCTGAGGGGAGGCCATAAGGCCTTCTCTATTCCTATTCCTGTCCCCAAGGGCAGAGTGTCTATAGGAAGCAATTATTGATTTGACTATTCTCAGAGAGTTTAATTTTATTAATTCTCTTATGTTACAGAGAAAAAAATCTATTCAATCTGGCATGCAGAGAGAATCCTGAAA
>JAJPUD010004408.1:0-19841 GCA_023553655.1 Myrmecobius fasciatus | reverse complement strand
TTTCTTGTCATCAAGTATTGATTCTACATTTTGTTTTCTAATCTTATACTCTAAGATTTCTATATTGGAATACTTCAGTATTTCTAAATTGACCTTTTCATCTTGTAGATCTGTATGGTTCTCCTTCTGTAACTTGCTTATGTGATTATCTTGGCTTGGTATGTTCTCCCCTGTCCTTCCAATTGAAATGAAATGATGGATAGATAATCCAGAGTCAAGAAAGTCTGAGTTCCAATCTTGTCTCAGATACTTACTGTGTGAACCAGACTAAGTAATTAAACATACGGTCTCAGTTTCATCATCTGGAAAAAGGGAATAATAGAAGTTCTTAGGATTTTTTTTTGTCAGCATCAAATGAGATAGCATCCATGAAATTACATACATATTGATTTTTTTATTAAAGCTTTTTATCTGCAAAACATATGGATGGGTAATTTTTCAACACTGACCCTTGCAAAGCCTTCTGTTACAATTTTTCCCTCCTACCCCCACCCCCTTCCCTAGGTGGCGGGAAGTCTAATACATGTTCATTAACACATGTTGATTTTTGTTATTGTTGTTATTTCAAGACCAAGTTCTAATACCATCTCCAAGAAGCCTTCCCTGAAATTTGTTTTGTTTTAATAGTTTTATTTCCCCAGTTACACATAAAACAATTTTTACATTTGTTTTTAATTTTTTTAATTCTAGATTCTCACCCTCTTCCCCACACACATCCCCTAGTGAGAAGGCCTATATGCCTATATTATGCAAAACATTTCCATAAGTCATGTTGCAAAAAAAAACAAAAAAAAAACAGATTTCAACCACATATATACATATACATACACACACACACACACACACACATATACAACCCTTAAGGAAAAAAAATATGCTTTAGTCTGTATTCAGACACACTCAGTTCATTCTCTAGATATGAATAGCATTTTTCACTGTATGTCCTTTAGAGTAGTCTTGGATTGTTGTATTGCTAAGGAAAGCAGTCATTCACAATTTTGCTATCACTATATGCACAGTGTATTGTGAAATTTTGCTTGCGTTCATGGAGGAATTTGCAAGTTTTTTTTTTTTTTTTTGATGATCCTGCTCATCATTTCTTATATAACAACAATATTTCTTCATAATCACATACCACAATTTATTCAGCCATCCTCAATTAATGGGCAGCCTCTCAATTTCCAATTTATTGCCCAGAGAAAAGAGCTGCTATAAATATTTTTATACATATAGGTTTTTTTTCCCTTTTTAAAAAAAATCTCTTTTGGGATTCAGAACTAGTAGTGGTATTGTTAAGCCAAAGAATATACATTATTTAATAACCCTTTGGGCGTAGATCATATCTTTTGATAATTTATCAATTGAGGAATGGCTCTTTTTTAAAAAAAAATTTTTTTTACTCAGTTCCCTATACATTTGAGAAATGAAGCCTTCATCAGAGAAGCTTGCTTCAAAATTCTTTTCATAATTACAATTACCAATTGTATTTTCCCCCTGTTTATGCTGTCCTCTCTCCTTTCACCCATCCCTCAACAAGTGTTTTGCTTCTGATCAGCCCCTCCTTCAAAGTGCTCCCTTTTATCACCTTGCTCACTTCTCATATTCTCTTTCCCTTATACTTTTCTGCAGAGTAAGATAAATTTCTGTATCCATATTGAATGTGTAAGTGTGATGTGTAATGTGTAAGTTACAGTCAGTTCTTATGAGAGTAAAATTTACTCACTCCTCTTCTCTGACTCCATTTCCCTTCTCCTGTAAAAGCTAATTTATTTCCTCTTTTATGGCAGATAAATTCCTTTCCCCCCCACTACATTCTTCTCTCTCCCCTTGATCTGATTTGATTTTTTACATATTATCCCACATATTCAACCACACCTGTGCTCTCTGTCTACATATACTTTTTGTCATAATGATGAGAAAGTTCTTATGAATTACAAGTATCATTTTTCCACGTGGCAATGTAAACAGATAAATCTTGTTAAGTCCCTTATGATAGCACTTTCCTGATTACCCCTTATGCTTCTTCTGAAAACTGTATTTTTAAAAGTCAAACTCTCTATTCAACCCTAGTCTTTTCATCACAAATACTTGAAAGTTATCTGTTTCTTTATATGTCCATTCCACGACCACCACTCCCAAGGATTATACTCAATTTTGATGAGTAGATGATTCATGGTTGTAATCTTAGTTCCTTTGCTCTCTAGAATATCATATTCCAAACTCTCCAATTTTTTAATGTAGAAGTTACTAAATCTTGTGTTATTCTGACTATGGCTCCACAATTCTTGAATTACTTCTTTTTGGATGCTTGAAATATTTTCTCCTTGAGCTGGGAGTTATGAAATTTGATCGTAATATTCCTGGGAGTTTTCATTTGGGGATCTCTTTTGAGGTGATCAGTGGATTCTTTCAATTTGTATTTTATCCTATGAGTCAAGAATATCAGGATAGTTTTCCTTGAAAATTTCTTGAAAGATGATGTCTAGGCTCTATTTTTGATCATGGCTTTTCACTGGACCAATAATTTTTAAATTATCATTTCTGGATATATTTTTCAGGTTAATTGTTTTTCCAAAGAGATTTTGAAAATTTTTTCCTATTTTTTCATACCTCTGGATTTCTTTTGTTTTATCTTGATTCATCATAAAGTCATTATCTCATTCTAATTTTTAAGGGATTATTTTCATCAGTGAGCTTTTGTGCCTCCTTTCCCATTTGGCCAATTTTACTTTTTAAGAATTCTTCTCCTCATTAGCTTTTTGTATTTCCTTTGGCATCACTCTCATTTCTCTTCTCAGTTTTTTTCTCTACTTCTCTTACTTTATTTTTAAAATCCTTTTTGAGCTCTTTCATGGCCTGAGACCAATTTTTATTTTTTTGGAAGCTTTGGATATAGGAGTTTTGACTTTGTTATTTTCTTCTGAGTGTGCATTTTGATCTTTCTTGTCACCATAGTAACTTTTTATGTCAGAATCTTTTTCTATTGTTTGTTCATTTTCCCAGCCTATTATTTGACTCGTATCTCTTTGTTAAAGTAGGGCCATATTTCCAGAATGGAAGATGAACTGTCCCAAGCTTCAGGGATTTTATGCAGCTATTTTCAGACATGCTTCTAGGGACCTGTATTGTAAGCCAGCACACTACCTAGATCTGAGTATGGGCAAAGTAACAGAGTCCTGCCACAGTGCCAGCAGAGGCCCTTGAAATATCCCTCTGAACAACTGTTTCAACCTACACACACACACACACCCTCAATATGCTGAGATTTCTGGAAGCTGCTGGTATAGCTGCAACAGTCACTAACTGTCATAGTTACTGCTGTTACTCCAGCACTTCTGCTGCCATTGTTAATTTAATGACTCCCAAAGCTTGCTTCTGAGCTGGGACTCCCCTTTCACCCTAGAGTGCCAAACCTTTCCTGATAAGTTTCCCTTGGCCTCTGTGGGCTGAAAGGTCTGAAGATCACCACCACTGCCTTCAATGTAGAGACCCCATGGCCTGAGCTGTACTTGCAGGACCTGCGCTGTGATTGCACTTCATACACTCCAATGTAAGAAACCCCTCCTATTGATCTTCCAAACTTGGCTGGAAAAATGTTCCACTCTGTCTTTTTGTGGGTCCTGATGCTCTCAAATTTGTTTACAATCATTATTTAAAGGTACTTGGAGGGGTCTGAGGGAGAATTCAGGTAAATCTGTATCTTCATGCTGCCATCTTGGCTCTGACTCTCTTTCCCTGACTACTGCATAAAAAAATCAAAGTCTCATTTTGTGGAGATCGCTTCATTTTACTTAGTTTCTGTTCCATGCAGACTATTTTACTTTTATGATCTAATATACGTAGACTCAAAAATAAAAGGAACTTTAGTAATTATCTAGTACCCAAGAGGATGTGGAAAAATTCATTAGAACACTATGAATAAGTTGTAGAGAGATTGTTTAAGGGAGAAGAAATGGGAGATATTTTAGAGCAGCTGCATTAAATTCAAAGCACAAAGTGATTGATTTGCATATAAAAATCCTTACTGCCAATTAACTTAGTTCTAATATGCATCATTGCCTATGTATTTAATTTTTAATTTTAATAACATTTCCCAATTAAATTTTAATTAATCAATCAATAAACATTTATTAAGAGCCATCTATATGATAGGCACTATGATAAGTGTTAGGAATACAAAAAGCAGCAAAAACCAGCTCCTCCCTTCAAGGAGCTCACATTCTAATGGAGAAGACAACATTTATAAACAGTCAGTTACATGTAGGAAAAATAGGAAATAATTAAAGAGAAAAAGCAATGAAATTAAGAGGTATTAGGAAAGATTTTCTTTAAAAGATAGGATTTTATATACTTTTTCTTAGGAAAAATAAAAAGAATTTTTTCTCAAAAAATACAATTTTAGTTAAAATTTAAAGGAAGGGAGTTCATTAGTTGGATTGGAGGAGGGAGAGCATTCCAGGCATGGGGGACATCCAGAAAAAAATGCTTGGAGACAAGAATTAGGGTATCTTGTGATTTGAACATCCAGGAGGCTCATAGTTGGCTCAGAGTATGTGCTGGGAGAGTAAGGGTTTAACAAGACTGAAAAGGTAGGAGGGTTCAGGGTTATGAACACCACATGGAACATTTTGTATCTGATCCTGTAGGCAATAGGAAGTCACTGGAATTTATTGAGTAGGAGAGTGACATATTCAGACTTATGCTTTAGGAAAATAAAAAGAACTATAGATTGGAATGGAGGGAGATGAGATAGACTTACCAACAGGCCACTGAAATAATTCAGTTGTGAGTTGATAAAGGCCTGTGACAGAGTGGTGGCAGTGTCAGAGGAGAAAAAGGGAGAATACTTAAGAGATTTTGCAAAGGTAAAATCAACAAGTCTTGCCAATAAATTGGATATAGGGGTTGGGAAATAATGAGTCCAGTTGTAAGCCTAAGGAACTGGAAGCATAGTATTGCCAGCCACAATAATAGAGATGGTAGGAGATGGGAGGATTTGGGGAGAAAAATCATGAGTCCTGTTTTGAACACATTCAGTTTTAGATGTCTACTGAATATCCAGTTTGAGATATCTGAAAGACAATTGCAGATCTGAGGCTGAAAGTCAATAGAGAAATTAGGGCAGGATAGGTAGACTTGAAAATTATCTGCATACAGATGGAAATTAAATCCCTGGGAGTTCGTGGAGTGTTGTCAGAAGGCTTCTGCTCTGGTATAGAGCATAGGAAGTTACCTATTTCAGTGTATCATTCTTGCTAACTAGGGGCTAAACTCAGTTTTTTTAACTAATGAAGGAAAGTAAATGCTGTTAAATGCACTCTAAGTGTCAGCACCCTAAGGCAAAATGCCAATTACCCCAAGCCCCAAATAGGATCAAGGAGAGTCCAAACATGACTGAATCAACTCAACAACAAAAGAGTAGACTTTGAGCTAGGCACAAGTACAAAAATGTTCAAAAGTGAAGAGTGCTCATCTAATCTAAATTTTGCAAATGTGTTAAATCAAAGCAGGACTTTTTATCTTTCCCAAAAAACTCACCTTTCTGAGTTTTCCCTGTTTCTGTGAAAGTCAACACTTCTAGTCTCCTAGGTTTTTAGTTTTGGTGTTATATTCCTCATTACACATATTAGTTGCTAAATGCTATCATTTCTATCTCCACAATGCCTTTTGAATCCTGCCTCTTTCTCTGTCTTCACACACCTACCAATTTAGTTTAAGTTTTCATCACTTCTTGATCAGATTAAACTCTTAGCTTATCTACTTGCCTCAACTTTCCTTATTCCAATTCATCCTCCATAAAGGTACCAGTGATTATCCTTAAACACAGATCTGACTGTATCACTCCCTTATTTATGTCCAGTTCATAACTGACTGCTTTTGCAGTCAAATCTTTATGCTAGTCTATTTTAAAGCCCTTTACAACTTTGTCCCAACCTATTTTTTCAAGTGTTATAGTAAACAACTCTCCCCTTTCTTACTCTCAGGCAGCTAGATGGTGCAGTGGAAAGAGTGCCAGGCCTGGAGTCAGGGTTATTCATTATGAGTTCAAATCTGGCCTCAGCTTACTTAGCTGTGTGACCCTATGTTAGTCATTTAACCCTGTTTTCCTCAATTTTTTATCTATTAAAAAAAATGAGCTGGAAAAGGAAATAGCAAGGCATTCCAGTATCTTTTCCAAGAAAACTCTAAATGGGATCACTAAGAGTTGTACACAACACAAACAATCCATGACCTAGCCAAACTGGCCCACATGCTGTTCCTAACAAACACCATTTTGTGATTCCAATTCCCTCTACAGACCATTGACCCATGCCTGGAACCCATCCTTTCCTCAGTTCTACCTCAAAGAATCTTTCCCTTCCTTCAAAACACAGCTCAAGCAATTCCCTCAGATGCGCCCTGCTAGAACTCCCCTGTACTTCATTACTTTATTATCTTTAAACTTATTCTACACATACTTATCTATGTTCCTGTTGCCTCACCCATTTGAATAGAAGCACTTTGGGAATGGGAATTCTTTCATTCTTGTATTTGCATTCAGACCACCACATAGCACAGGAACATACTATGGCTGCATAATAAATGTTGACTGGTTGATTGGTTGGTTGTATGATGGTTAACCATTTATAATATTATCACTTCTTTAAACAGACTTACCAAAAGGGAAAGTATTTGTACTGCTAAGGATGCTCATCTTCCCACCCATCCTCCAACCATGGACTGAAGAGAAATAAGTGAAAAATGAGGAGTCTTGATATAGCCACTGAGTACATGCACATATACTGTATTTGCTGGCAGGGCTTCATCTGTATAGTAAAATGGCTGTAAAAGTCAGATTTAATTAATCTGGTAGATTGCAGTTTACCGGCAGCCCAGAATTATTCACTAGCTTCTGCAGCTGCTGATAAACAGCACCAGCTTCCCAGACTGGAATAGTGTGTCATCCTTTTGCCATCTTACAAATTACATAAGAATGGTCCAATCAGCATAGACACACAAATCCAGCTCTTTCTCCAAAGGCTTCTGAGGAAGTTAATACAAAGGCTTAGCACCTGGAAAACAGAGAAAGAAAAAAACAGTGAAGAGAGTTTGGGAATATTGCCTTGGGAGTATAGGAAAGAGATCCTGAATTTTAAAATATTTAAGATAATTTCCGACTTACTTCATGTAGAAGAAGGAGCCACCTTATAATACGATCTTATATATGCTGAAAAATATCCCCATAACTATCTTTATACATTCCTATTCCCCAGCACCCATAATTACTCTGGGTTATAGGGTTCTTTTATATACACATAAACAAACATATGTACATATCTATTATATATATATAAATACAGATATTGATAAATAAATAGGTAGAGATATACACACACATGTGTGTGAGTATGTGTGTGTGTGTGTGTCATGTAATTTAATCTTCTAGATCCCATTTCTTCCTGTGAAAAATGATAGCATTGGACTAGATGATGCCCTCTCTTTCTATCTCTGTGATCATGCTGGAGCTGGCTCTAATTAGCTCTGGAGAGCCTGTTGTTAAATTTTTATTGTGAACATTTGCACCTCAGAAATTAACAAATGCCACAAATCAGGGCATGCTTCATTGCTTTGTTAATTGTCTGAGAATTGCTTTAAGAAGTGATGTGGAAAATAATAATGCAAAATAAACTTAAATATGTCTTGAGAATTTTTATTTTCCAAAAAGCCAATTGTTAAGTACTTACAAGCACATTCCTGTATTTTATATCCTTCTTTTCAATCAAACAGGCAATAAACATTTATTAAGCACCTGCTCAGGTCCAGGCATTGTGTTAGGCTGCTGGGAATATAAAAACAAAAGTGAAAAATTCCTGCCTGACTACAAGGATGTTATATTCCATTCTTTTTCACACAGCCTTCCACTTATTTCCTAGTCATAATCATTCCTTCTAGTCCAGAGTTTCTTTTAGGCTCATTACTTATCCCAGGTAGTCCAGTAGCTGAGTTCCTTGTAATTTGATTATCTGTCATCAAACAGTATTATACTTGCTTCTGCATCAACTAACAACTTGTTAAGATATCTAATCACTTTTGCAAATGCTTCACTTTATTGGATGTCTTATCAAAAGCTGCACTCTATTCTGCTGCCAATTGATTTTAGTGAGATTTTCTTATGTTGACAATTGAGACCTGGATCTTCTTCAGAATCGTTTTTCTAGTTTGAGCGGTCCATGGTCAAAAAAGTTAAGAATCTGTTCCTAGAGGATGAGTAAGTAAGGTGATATAAATTAAAATTTCAAAGAAGTCTATTTTTTGTCATTCTGAATTGCATATATATGAAGCATTGCTAGAGTACTTTGATGGTCAAAATGTGCGTGGGGGATAATCTATAGATATCAGATAGTCACTAGAATCCTTCTAACTGGGGCAACTTCATGCAGTTCTTTCAATAAGTATTGACAAAGATTAACTTATGGTTCTCAGTAGGCAAAAATACCATTTTTTAGAACTCTAATATAATTCTGTCAGACACATGGAAGATGAATGTCTACAGAAGAATATTTTTCAGGCCTTCTAACTAAAGAATCTGTTTCACTAAAGAGCTATATTCAAAAATTTTGTACTAACTGAGCTTCCAAAATAATTATGGGGCACCAAAAAAAAATGTTATGAAGAAGAATAACTCCCTTTCCTCTTTCCATTAATGTCAATGAATGGGTAAGATGCCAATCAGAAAGAAGACAACTGTGTTGGCAGGACAGATTGAGAGCTCAAAAGGCCAGTTGTAAGATATGCTGAAACAGTGACAGGTTCTAGACACGTCTCCCTTTTCCTCTTCAGTGATTCAGTACAAGAAGAAGGTCCTAGCTAGTATTCTGAGAATAGCTTTGTGATCTTGAACAATTCATGCTCCCACCCATCTGTAAAGTGAAGAGATTGGCCTATATGATTTAGAAATCACACAGGTCACTTCTAGCTCTGAATCCTCTGTTCTCTTGAACAACAACAAAATATGTTATTTCTTTGCAAACATCAAAATAATAGTACATATTCCTAAATCCTTTGTCTATGCCTCCTTCACTTCTTAGTAAATAGCTAGGGCTGGGGAAAATCCACCTGTGTTTAAATATCCAAAAATAAGGAAATGCCCACCATTTAGCCAGAATTCCCATTTATCTACTCTGAGAACATGAAAAGTCATGCTATTTCTTAAGGGATTTCATGGAAAGTCATTCAAGAATTTCTCTTTGGCATTTGGTCCAACACTTTCAGCTCTATTGTCTATGGCTATAATCATAGCCATATGATTCTTCTCTCTTGATCCTGTCACTTGTGAGAAGAGTTGTTGATCAATCAAAAAGCATTTATTAAGTGCTTACTGTTTTCCAGGGACTGTGCTAAACATATACACACAAAATACAAAGACAAAAATGAATCAGTCTTTGCTTTAAAAGAGTTTGCATTCTATCAGTTATTCTAGACCTCTCTGTGTTAAGGCCTTCCTGGTTAGATTTGCTCATGGACCTATAAGAAATAAATGATAATGGGATTCTCTCTCTCTCTCTCTCTCTCTCTCTCTCTCTCTCTCTCTCTCTCTCTCTTCTGTCTAGCAACTCACATCTTCCCAAATCCATACCCTATAGAAGGTATCCTACACATGAAGAAATGCAGACTTCCCTGGCCCCCTCCTGATGCCAAGGTTGTATGTGTGTTTTCCTCTATTTCTCTCACCCCAAGTAACTCCAAACAACTCACAGACAAGACAAAACCCAGCAATGAACAAAAGCTGGCTATGTGTTATCCATCAGTATTATTTAAGTAGGACATGCTGTGCCATTCGCGATACACTCATACTGTAAGTGATAAGCCATAACGTATGGTATTCATTTACTTCTCCATTCCAACAGTAATATAGTGAAGACAATAAATTTTCCTGTTTGTTCTCTGACCCACTGTTCCTGGGTTAAGCAGCATGCTTTGTCTACATTTGTCAGTTGTTACAAGCTTCTAGCTGCTGTGGACTAGGGGTATTGATGAACAGTAGAAAACGGAGCCTTGAATAATGTATAAAGCATTAAACATCCAGCCATTTCACTGGGAAAAAAAAAGGAGGGGTGGGGGTAGGGAGAAAATGTTATATGTTTTCTCTATTGTAGCTCCTTCATTTACAAAACATATTTGTCAAGTCTTTTGCTAAGAATAATGCTGTGATGCAGTTTCCCATCATTCTTGTTAATGGGACTGTCTTAGTGTTACAGTAAACAACCATAACTCTTGTATTGGAGCCATTGGGAGGCAGGCTTAGTTTTTTCAGCATCCAATTAAGGGTGTCTCAAATTTGCCATCTAGGATCATGAGAGCTGTGACTCAACTGCCGCCTGACATTGGGGGGAATGGGGAGTTCTGAATAATTATAGAGATGGAAAGGGACCTGCAAAGGCTACATGGAGCCCATTCTCCTTGCTCCCAGAAAGGTACCAGTTTCAAGTACTCTGAGTATATAATAATCATAATGGTTCTTAAAGGATTCCTTTGAAATAAATTCTAGAACTTCCTTTCATCATCTGTCCCTGTCTTTTAACCATATTATCCAGACTCTTTAGTTTAGCAGTCAAGGATCTCTGCAACTGGATCCTACAATTCCTTGTTACTAATTCCCTACAATTCCCTTATGCAAAACAAACTTGTCTCCTTGCTATATATTAAATAAATTTTAATCTATCTTGTCCTGTGCCTCTTTTATTCTTCTGTCCCTGCCTACCACAATGTCCATTGTGGGCTGAAGTCTACCCATTTTTGCAGTTTTAATATATATTATGTCTCATTCATATAAAGCGTCTCCTGACTTGGTCAACCAGAATTGACCTCTCCTTTTGAACAATTAAATGCATCACTCATTTGCATTTGTTACTGCCCTAGATCACTCATTATTTTTTCATGGGTATAAATCTGATCTTACCAGATAGAACTTCTAAGGGCATAAGCAATGCCTCATTCATTAAAACATTTATTAAGCATAGAAGGAGCATAGTGTAAAGCTGGCCCAGAGTCAGGTAGATCTGGATTCAAGTTCTGTGTCTGACATCTACAGGGCCATTTGTCATTTAACCTCTCAGTGACCAGAGCAACTCACTAAGATTATAAGTTACAGGATAGATGTTAACCTGCATTATTAGAAGGAGTTTCCTTATCTGTAATGTCCAATGTGAATGAAATCACAGGTCTAGTCTAGCCTTATGTACATGGCACTTTGCTAAGCTAGGGATGGAAAGACTAAAGACAACTATTTAGAGATAGTCATCAAGTTTGCAACGAATTGTACATGTAGCAACTCTGTGATTCATTGCTTTGTCCATTATTTACATGCAGAAACTCAGAGAAGTCAGAGCCTAGTTTTAGAGTGGAATAACTAAAGGTCAATTAATTTAACTTCTTTTTTTGCAGAGGAGAAAATTGAGACCCAGAGAAGTTAGGTGACTTGTTCAATATCATAAAGGTAGTAAGTGACAGAGGTGAGATTTGAACCGACCCCAAATTCAGTCATCTTGTCTCTTTATCATGCTGTTTTTCTTATAGAGATGGAGTGTGGGAGTTAGATAAGAACTATGTCAGGCAGCCTGTGATACTAGCAAATAGATCTGGACAAAACATCTTGGAAAAGTTGGAGAAGGAGAAATCACTTTTAGCATGGAAAATCATGGAAAGCTTCATGAAGAAGAAATTATTTAACCTGGCTTTTGATGCAAGAGATATATTTCAATATACAGACATGAGAAAAAATTCATTCTAGTAATGATGGATGTATCATTGCTTGTGTAATCACTATAAGGCAAGAGAATTTCTTTTTTTATTAAAGCTTTTTATTTTCAAAATACATGCATAAATAATTTTTCAACATTGATCCTTATAAAACCTTATGTTCAAAATTCCCCCCCATCCCCCACCCCTCCCCTAAATGCCAAGTAATCCAATATATGTTAAATATGTTAAAAATATATGTTAAGGGACAGCTAGGTAGTGCAGTTAATAGAGTACCAGCCCTGAGGTCAGGAGGACCTGAGTTCAAATTTGGCCTCAGACACTTAACACCTCTTAGCTGTGTAACCCTGGGCAAGTCACTTGACCCCACTTGCTTTGGGGGGAAAGGGGAGGAAATATATGTTAAATACAATATATGTATATCTATTTGTACAATTACCTTGCTGTACAAGAAAAAATCAAATCAAAAAAGGAAAAAAAATGAGAAACTAAACAAAATGCAAGCAACAACAAAAAGTGAAAATGCTATGCTGTGATCCACATTCAGTTCCCACAGTCCTCTCTCTGGGTATAAATGGCTCTCTTCATCATAAGATCATTGGAACTGGCCTCAATCCTCTCATTGTTGGACAGGAAGATCAGAATTGATCATTATATAATCTTTTTTGTTGCTGTGTACAATGATTTCTTGGTTCTGATCATTTTACGTAGCAACAGTTCATGTAAGTCTCTCCAGGCCTCTCTGAAATCATCCTGCTGATCGTTACTTATAAAATAATAATATTCCTTAACCTTTATATACTATAACTTATTCAGCCATTCTCCAACTGATGGGCATCCACTTAGTTTCCAGTTTCTTAGGCAAGAGAATTTCAAATTCTCATTCAAATTCAAAATCAAATTTCAGATTGAGGAACAACTAGGAGCCCAATTTGGCTGGAATACAGAAAATGTGATGATATGTAATGTGAAATAAAGCTAGAAAGGTAGCCTGGATTCATTATATGGAGTCATAAATATACCAAGGTTAAAACTTATTATATATGTTTATTGATTGGTGACTTTGTGATTTTTGCCACCAACTATTATTATTTGTCATTAATTATTTTGTTCTCTCCTAGTGAAATGGAAAATCAACATCTTTCAAATACCTGTCCTTTATAACTCTCAAAACAGGGACCTTCACTCTCTTCTTCTATAACTTAAATAATGGGGGGAAAAAACGTATAACTTAGTATATGCTCCTCCTAGTTTTATCACAAGATGAGAAGAAAGGAAGAAAAAGAGAGAAAGGAAGAGAATGAAAGGCAAGAAAAAGAGGGATAGGAAGAAAGGAAAGAAGGGAGGAAGGAAAATAAGAAACAGAAAATAGAGGTAAAGAGAAGAAAAAAAAAAGAAAAAGCCAATGAGGAAGAAAAAAAAGAAATGAGATGAAAAGAAAAGAAGGGAAAGAAAGAAAAAGAATGGAAAAGAAAGAGAAATGAGTTAAGAGGTGGGCCCTCCAGGAAATGGAGGTTTAATATTTGTGTAAATTGAAAGAAGAAATCTACTTGGAAATGAGAAAACGCAAGATTAAAATGGAAAACACAGCCCAAAAGCTATTAATACCTAACCAACCCAAATTGAAAAATAAAAGCGATAGGTGAAGCATACAGTTCTCAAAATGAATTCATGTCATAAACCATTAACATCAGCTTTACCTTATTACCTGTAATTCCAGAGAGAGAGGCCCCAAGCAGGTACAGGGTGTCTCATTATAAGAATAAGAGGAGGGCAGGAGGGGAGTCAGAGCTCTCACATTCCAGACTCCACCAGCTTTGATGACCATTCCCATCTATCTGTGAGTTCATTCAATACAATAGCACACTTTTTTTTCTTCTTTCCTCCTATCCAATATCAAGGTAAGAATGGTGAAGGTCCATCAGTTACCAAGTATATTTAAAAATAAAACATCTACTTAAAGAAAGGAAAGGGACCCACATGTGCAAAAATGTTTGTGGCAGCCCTTTTAGTAGTGGCTAGAAACTGGAAACTTAATGGATGCCCATCAGTTGGAGAATGACTGAATAAATTATGGTATATGAATGTCATAGAATATTATTGTTCTGTAAGAAAAGACCAGCAGGTTGATTTCAGAAAGGCCTGGAGAAACTTATATGAACTAATGCTAAATGAAATGAGTAGAACCAGGAGATCATTATACACGGCAACAACAAGACTATATGATGATCAAATCTGATGGACATGGCTCTCTTCAACAATGAGATGTTTCAAACCAGTTCCAGTTGTTCAGTGATGAAGAAAGCCATATACACCCAAGGAGAGGCCTATGGGATCTGAGTATGGACCACAACACAACATTTTCACACTTTCTATTGATGTTTGCTTGCATTATGTTTTCCTTCTCAGATTTTTTTTTCTTATAGATCTGATTTTTCTTGTACAGCAAGATAACTGTATAAATATGTATACACACATTCAATTTTTCAAGCATTTTAACATAATTAACATATAGTAGACTTTCTGCCATCTAGGGGAGGGGGTGGGGGGAAGGAGGGAAAATTTTGTAGCAGAAAGCTTTGCAAGGATCAGTGATGAAAAATTATCCATGCATCTGTTTTGCAAATAAAAAGCTTTAATAATAAATAAATAAAGCATCTATTCTTCTTTCATGTAGAGTTCCCAAATAATGATTGCTATGATAGGACATAGACAGAGTGGGGGGAGGTATTATAAAGCGAATGCAAAAGTAGAGAAAAGAGAATTCTAAAATATTGAGCCAGAAGTTTCTCATTGCCTTCACTCTAAAATTTCCACTTCTGGTTCAATGAGTCATCCTCGTTATAAAGGAATTTGCCAGTGGAAATTAGTTTCACCTGACCATACATCCAGTCCATTCACTTAATATACCAACCAGGGTTATGCAGAGTGGGCAGTTGATAGGCACTTTGTCTCAACAAATGTTCTTCCTCCTCTTTCTCCATATCTTATATAGAGGACTTAGCTTGGATGTATATCAATGATTTAATAAGTAATAAGTCTAATGCCAAGATGACCTTCTGACAGGGCTCAATTTTTTATAAAAATCATCTAATAGGGAGCCCAAATCACAAACATCTCCCTGTGGGCTCTGATTCATCAAAAGAATTAGAATGGAGACCTCCCCTAGCATTCATTCTCCTTGACCTTCCTAACTGGAATTCATTCTTAGAAGAAAATGAGATACTGTAGTGAAGCAGAAAAGCAACTTTAATTTTCTAATATTTCATTCAGCAAGCTTCCAACAAGGGACTGGGCACATAAAGACAAAAAAATGAAACAGGTCCTCTATTCCAGAGAGCTATTCCAGAGCTTACATTTTATTGAAAGGGTATATATAGAGAAGTAAAAATAAAATGTAGATAAAGTAAAAACAAAATAATTATGGGATAGAGGAGAGCATTAATAATAGGGGAGGTGGGGAGAGAAGGAATTATCAGAAAGATTTCATGTAAAAGGTAGCATCTGAGCAGAACTTAGAAGAAAGCTGGGAATTCCAAAAGGTATAAGTAGAGAGGGATTATATTCCAAGCATCTGGGACAATCCATGCAAAACAAGGAGAAATGTCTAGGAATCTATATGTATGTATAAAAAAGTATATATAATAATGTTATACAACATGATTATATTATATTATACAATAATAAGTATACCAATAGTATTTACTATAAATTTAGAACTTCAGAACAGTAGTACCTCTGTACTCATCGTTAATTGGTTCCAGAAGGCACAAGGAGTGATAAAAACAACATACCAAATGAATTTTTCCCATAAGGAGTACATCTCCAGTGTGAAGTCTAATCATCCTCCACTCAATTCTCCAAAGGGGTAAACGGGGCTTCCAGCTATGGAGAAACAAGCCAGCCAACTAGACTCCTCCCTTCTTTCCTCAATTCATTTTCCCAGAGAAACCAAGACATTTATATTTTCCTCCTATCCCATACAGTTTAAGCTTTCTTGAAGAGGTGGGTGAAGGGGAGAAGTCCTGAATGTGGAGGCCGAAACTATGATCTTCACACTGCTGCTTACAACTCTGGACACCTCCCAAGTTTGAAGGATGCCAGGAGTCCTGGGTCCACTGCTACCACTGCCTGTTGCCTCCTCTTGGGCTCCTGCCTCACCACTATTGCTCCTGCTTCCACTGCTCCTCTTCCTGCTGACACAGTGGCTGCTCCCAGCCCCTTCCAGTACTACTGTTTTGGAATCCAGGAGACTATACATTGCAGCTACATCATCCTGCAAGAACTGCCTCAGAAACCTACTCATCAATGTGCACAACTCAAGCATCACAAGCTCTAACTTGGCAATCTTGCAACCTCCCTGGGAAAGACCAATTCACAATTGAAGGCAATAGCAGTGGCAAGAGGGCAGGGCAGCACACCTGGCCAACTTCATATCCTTATTATTAAACCAAGACAGCAACCAAGTGCAAAGAGTGCTAAGCAAGAATCAAATGCTGAAGCATTTTTTTTATCCTCAAAATGCATTAAATATCAAATTCAACAAGTTTCTGAAGCAGAAGAGTGCCAAGGTACCACTTTATAATCACAATGAAAAAAAAGTATTTTGATAATTATCTTTCATTATAATAGGCTTCCTTTGTAATCCTATGTATTTTATTTTATACACTTAAAAATATTTTTCTGAGAAGAGGTCTATAGGTTTCACCAGCCTGCCAAAAAAGTCTGTGAAGAACTAGAAAGGGGAAAAAAAATTAGTTAAGCAGCCTTCGGCCAAAAAACTAGAATATATCAGGAGGCAGTAATGTGAAATCAATCTGGAATGATAGATTAAGACCAAATTAAGAAAAGGTTTTAAATACCAAACAGGAAAGGTTTTACTTTATCTTAAAGGCAATAGGATACCACTGGAGGCTTTTGTTCAGAGAAGTAACATTTTCTTGTTCTATTCTTGGGTAGACAGAATCCTGCCCTTTCTGAGTTTATTTGGGTTTTGTTTCCCCCAGAACAGCAGCCCTGAAATTTTGAAACATGTCATCTGAACATAAGACATCAATAGTCAATGGCAGAACAAGAAGGAAAAAGGATACTTTTTACCTTCATTCAGATACATTAACATCAACCAGTATATTCAGTATATTGGGAATAGGAATAGGAATGGAAACTGTATTTCACTTTATAAAAGAAACATATTATTGGGTATTTGAGCTAAATGAAATTATTTCTTCCACCTTACATAGTATGATTTCTGTAATAATTTAATAACTTTGGAAACTTTACCAGCAAAGGTTCTTAAACTAAACCAACTAGGACCACCCCCACTCTGCCTTAGGAGAAAGAGTTGATGAGTTGTAAACAATCACTTAAATGAAACTGGGGAGATCACAGTTTAATCAAAGAGACCAAGTATTCACTCTTAAATTGAATCATTCTTTTGTAATGTAAGCCCTCACCCACAGTTTTTATCTTATTAGTTCTTTCCTATGACTGATTTTCTTTAAGAGATCCCCCACCTAACTTCCTTGTAATGGGAAGTCTACTCATTCTTTTGCTGACCTGATTCCTCAGTCTCTCACACCTTCTGCTTAATAGACAGCCATATATGCCTGATTAACTCCAGAAGAGCTAATGGAAACTTGTTAAGCACCATGCCATTAAGAGGAAATGGGTACTAATACAATTGAACTGGCTGAGCACATAAAAAGAATGATGTGGGTTCCCAAAGCTCTAGTGTACTTCCACTGAAATGGTATTGAATTTTAAGGTCCAACACAATGGAGTCCTAGGCCTTGCTGAGGGAGGTTATGTTACTTGATGGAAAGAAAGCTGAATTGACAGTTCCAAGAACTAAGCTCTCATCAATGAATCAATCAATCAATAAGAACTTATTAAGAATTTACTTTGTACCTGGCACTATGATAAATAAGGATACACAGAATATACAATACACAGAATATACAAAGATACACAAAAAAAGAAACAAATATGGCCCCTGCCCTCACAGAGCTTACATTCTAATGGGTGAGGTGACATGTAAATAATTAGCTATATTCAAAATATATACAGAGTAGATAGAAAATAGCCTTTGAGAGGATAAGCACTGGGAATCAGAAGAGGCAGGAAAGGCCCCTTGGAGAAGGTGACTCTAGAACTGAATCTTAAAAGAAGCTATGTCTTCTAAGAGAAAAGAGACAGGATTGTGTTCAATGAACAGTATCCAGACAATATGTCTAAGTTTCTTCAGATCTCTAATATGTCCTTATGTAAATCGTGTTTGTATGTAGCTTGCATGTTATCTCTGCCATTAGAGTGTTACCTTCTTGGGGGGATGGACTATGTGTTTTTTTAATGGGCACATAGTAGGTACTTAATAAATGTTTGTTGATTGCAAAACAACAAAGACAACCATAATAGCTCCCCTCTTTACAGGACTTTAATTGGGTAGGACTAAATTGTATAATGAGTGAAGAAGAATAGAATGTAAGAAATTTGGAAAAGTAAGGGACAAAATTGTTATGAAGTTTAAATTGCAGATAGAGGACTTTATATTGATTCTGGAAGTAATAAGGAGCAAGTGGCATTTATTTGAAAAGAGGGAAACATAGTTAGACTTATTCTATTTTAGCATTTAAGTATAATAGGGAAAGATATGACAGAAAAAATAATTTGAAGGCTAATCCACTAATGAAGTCAAGAAGTAATAAAGACATGGACGGAGTTGTGCCTATATGAATTGTAAGAAGTCTGTGGGTGTGATGAGAAAAAATGGCAAAATTTGGCAGTTGATTGAATATGAGGGTGTAGTGAAAGACAGAATTGTTGAGGATTTCCAAGCTGGATAACTAGAAAGATGTTGGTGACCTTGCCAGTGATAAGGGAGTCAGATAAGGAGAGGGTTTGGTGGAAAAGATAGTCAATTGTATTTGTATATAATAAGTCCCAAAGGACCTAAAGGTTGGAGTGTCCAACAAGGCAGCTGGTGATGCATTACTGGAGTTCAAGAGTCTAGTGGTAGATACCTATATCTGAAAATAATCTGCAAAGGATGATAAGTGAACCTATAAGAATTGATGAGATTAACAAGTGAGAGAATCTGGATTGAAGAACAGAATCTTGGACAGAAACATAGGCATGCCCTATCACAGGAAAAGAGACTGAGAACTGGTTAAATAGAGACAAGGATAACCAAAAGAAAACAATCAAAAATACTGTGAAAGGAGAGAGGATACACAAGAAGGTAGTGGTCATCTGTGGTCTTTGACATTAATTCACTATATACTCTTTAGCAAATCATTTTTTCTCTCTTTTTCTCTCTGCATCTGCAAAATGAGTGGGATGAGTTTAGTAATTCTGAGTCCCTTTCTGCTCTCCAGTTTTATGAGTCATATGCTTCCCATTTTGCCAATTTTATTTAGTAGATTTAGAAGGTCACATAGCATGATTGAGAGTCATTTTCATTTTTAATGTCTTTATCACATTACAGTGATTTCTATCCTGACCCTAACTCCTAGCCAAACCCTCCATAGGAAAAAAAAAAGTAGTCAAGAAAAATAAAATCTATACACTGGCCCTATCGGAAAATATATATCTTAGTTTGAATCTATGGGCCACTACCTTTCTCAAAAGAGGTAGGAAATATGTGTAAGTTTCTTCAAGTTTCCAATATGTCCTTATCTAAATCATATTTTATATAGTTTGCATGTTGTGTTTGCCATTAGGATGTTACCTTCTTGAGAGCAGGGACTGTTTGTTTGCTTTTAATGGGTATTCCTCAGCTCTTAATACAGGGTTAAGTGCATAGGTGGTACTTAATAAATGCTTGGTGATTTGTTAACTGCAAAACAATAAAAACTACCATAATAGCTCACCTCTTTATGGGACTAAAACATTTACAATATAGTTTCTTTTTCACAGAGAATCTGGAAGGTAAATACCTTTCCAAATGAATTGATAAGAAATGTTATTATTTCTATTCTAGCAGAGTATGAGTAGCTAGATTTGGATGTTTTATATACTAAATAGATGGTACAGTGTATAAAATGTTGGGTCTGGAATCAAGAAGACTCATCTTCTTGAGTTCAAATCTGGTCTCAGATAGTTAT